>JAOVYX010003765.1:0-10754 GCA_035668315.1 Drosera spatulata
GCTTTGAGTGGTTGCCGCTCCCTCAAGGAGATCACCCGTAACCACATTGTCACAGATTGGGACGTCCCTCATGCTCGTCCTCTCCCTAGGTTATAGACACTATTTTCCACAAGCGCTTGCTGGCGCCTGCATCGTCAGCGAAAGTGTGTGGGATAAGCTTCTAAGATTTGTCGCCATTGTCTCTTTCTTGTGAAGTTTCGGATGTGTCTAATATTGTAATTGGATGATGGATGGATGCTCAAGTGTTCTGTACTGGTTACTGCTGCCTTTCACTGTATATTCATTGTTAATTACCTTGATGAATGCTAGTTCTGCTTGAACTTCTTGCTGCATTAGTTAGTAGCTATTGACGATCAAAGATGACGTGGTGAACCGCAGCTTCATATGACAGTTCTGCTATGGCCGAGATGTGATAGTTTTATACTACGATCTGCTCGGACAATTTCGTAAAAGTCTTGTTATATTTATTGTCGGTGGCCGGCTTTTGATATGTGTCTCTGCACATAGTTGCCTGATTGACTCGCGCGGATAGCTTACCATTCTTTGGGTAATTTGAGATTATTAACTTTTGAGAGGATAATCTCAAAGTATACATCATTTTAGGGGTTTATATGTCAAAAATCCATAAAACTAATGTCAATGAAAGTTTGATTTTTGTAGTAATCTCTCCTCGATAACTGATTCTTGGTTGCATCTGATTACGCGTAGATTTCTCACAACAAAAATATTTTCCCTTGGCATTAACTTTTGCCTTTGGATTGAATCAGTGTACATGTAACAATGAATACATTATTAGGACTCAGTGTATTTATCGTTTCATGGTCTATAAAAGTTATTGTTTGTTTATATTCTTAAAAATGTTTAGTAACATTGGACAAGGGTGTATCATGTACAAATCAGTCCATATTATTCTTATAAATGTTATGTTATTCCTGTCAATACGAGGACAACAATTATTTTTCGTAACTGATTACATTGTACTACCATTGAAAAAAATATTGCCAGTAATAATATCCTCAATTCATAAGATTGTGTTCACATGGACAATATCCTCAAATCTTCCGAAGATGCTAATTATTCAGCCAAAGCCTAACGTTATCACATATCACACATAACGTTTAAAATTCCAACAAATTTGAATTTCAAAATTGCGTTGGGTATTTATTCGATCCCGCATTTTTGAGCGTAGAATACAAAATGGCGGGTGACCGTTGCAGTAAATGACCGTTGGGGGGAGCCAACGGACACATTTCACATATTCCCCGCTCTCCCTTCTCTTCTCTGCTTCATTTCATCTCTCTCAATCGCACATTCGCTCTCTCCAATTCATCCATCACTCTCTCTGGATTTCACTCAGAATCTGTTGTGTTTGTGTGTTCGAGTAAAGATGGGAAGAAAGGCGCTTGATTGGACGATAGCCCCTTTGAAGAAGCTGACCAAAACCCAATTCGCCAATCGCAAATCCAGCCTCAAGAAACAGCTCTACGAGCTCTCGACTCTGTGCGACACCGACGCTCTCATGATCATATACGACGATGATTCCTCCTCGTCCTCGTGTCCTCCCGAAGTCATCGTGTACTCTCCTTGCGGCAACGATGTGAATGCGATTCTGGCCAAGTATATAGCTTCGAAGGCGGCGGAGGCGGGACCCACGAAAGGGGGTACTAGGAAGAGGAAGAGGGATGTGGGCGTGGCCGATGTTCCGGGGGACAAATCGAGAAGGGTTGCGATCGAATCCCAGGCCACGGTGGAGAGCATTTCTGGGCTGAGTAGGGAAAAGTTGAATTCGCAGATATCGGCAACCAAGCACATCATCAGAGACCCGAAGTTTCCAACATTAGAGTCATCAAGGCCATCGGGGTCGATGATGATGCCGACAATTGACGCGGATCATCATGCTCCTGATCCTAGGGTTAGGGTTTTGGCTGAGGAGCTCTTCTCGTGTGATTATGATGACCTTGCTGTGGATGATTTGATCTCTTGGGATGTTGAATTTGGAGAATTGGTGGGCCTCGATGCTTCCCTCGATATGCCGGTTCATGATGCGGATCAGTCGTCTTCTTCTGATCTTAGGGCTACGGTACCCGCCGAGGATCATGTCTCGTGGGCTGATTACCTTGACTTGGGTGTTGACAGCTTTTGTGATGTCGATGCTGGAGGGATGATGAGCCCTGATGGTTCTCTTGATGTTTCAGCTGTTGATGCAGATCAGTCCTCTGATCCTAGGGTTACGGTATTGGCCGAGGATCACCTCTCGTGGGATGATGACCTTGTCGTGGGTGTTGAGAACTTTTGGGATGTCGAAGATGGAGGGATGATGCACCTTGATGGTTTTCTTGACAATCTTCCTGGTAGATGCAGTAATGACGTCCTCGGTCATGTGCAGCACGAGACCCCTGAAGCACCAGCAGTTCGGTTTCTGGGGATCGCTACATCGGGATAGGATCAACCAACTCCATACCAGTTTCCTGGTGCAGTTTGGATGTAGGCCAGCGTCAATTCCAGGCCGTCGTATATGTCCTATTTCCCACTTGAGTCAACTTGGATCTCAATGTTAGCTAATCTGATAGGTTGTTGCGTTTGGATTGATGTAATGATTTTGAGATGTAATATAATAAGGTATTACGTCGTAATGATATATGTAATATAGTAAGCCATTCCATTACTTTTGTGTTTTTTGGTTGGTTATGATGAATATGTAATGATTGATTATAAAATCAGAAATGATGTTTGGTTGAAAAATAAAATATAATGAAAAATAATTAATTAAAAATAATATCCTTGAACATTAATTTAAAAAAAACATATTTTCACAATAATATTAGTTTTTGAGCTCTATCATGAAGAAAGTTAGTAATACTTTAGCCTGGATCACTGCATCAATAATATTAGAAGATCGATATGAAACCAAAAATGAGAAGTCTCAAGACAAGCACAATGGCTCCAATGACACTAATAGGAACCAATCACACACTTGAAATTTGATTTCATATTCATTCAAGAGAAAGATAAATAATAACCACGACAAGGCTAACAAAAATAGATTTTATATATAATATCCATAACAATCATTCACAAAAGAGCTACAAATTATCTCAAAAAACTTTACAAACTTTTCAAGTTTGATCTGAGAAAACAAACCACATCAAACTTTCAAAAAAATTTAAGATGCCATTGTGGTACTTTGAGCATATTTGCGAAATCCAACGTAGGTTGGATCATATCCACAAGTGCCCAACAACAAAAACATACAAGCATTTCATCAAATGTCACCCTTTAACAAGGCAACAACCCAATCTTCCTTCAGTTCATCGGCAAGGGTGTAAAACAACACCATAGTTTCTTCATTGCGTGCAAGTACACGCGCTGCTCTATGGCGTTGCAGAAGAGGGATATTGATCAACTTATCCATTTCAGCATTAATGCTTTTCCTTTGCTCATTTAAATATAGCTAGACTCCAAGAACATCGGAGAACTTGTCAGTAACTCTATCAATTCGAACCCCAATAATTTCAGCAGATTTTTCAATACTCTCAATCAGACTTTGGTCCAAGCTTGAAGCTCTGCTTCTCTTTTGTCCTCGGCGAACACGACTTGAACATTCTTCTCCTCGCATTTGATTACCTGATGAGTTATCAATTGGAGAAGTTCCAATAGGAGAACTTTAAATAGGACTAGCTGCAGAGGGCTCCACATTGAAAGGTTCATCGAGGTTCATTTCGTACAAATCATCTTGCAGCATAGCATCAATCTCTATGTTCGTCCACTGCTCTCGTTCATCAGCATCTGTACATGCAACTTTTTCAGTTGCTCTATCTTTTCCAAAGATTACACCAAGGTCCCAATAATGTTTGAATTTGTTTCCCTTCCACTTCGAAACTTTTTTGTGCACCTTTTAATTGTCAAACAGTAAACAAATTAAATGCAAAAATCGTCGCACAAATAAGTGACATCCTTGTCAGTACTGCTAGTGGACCAAATAGAACTAGAGGAGTGCTGCGTGAAATGTAGGGGAAAATACCATGCTTAGAAGCTCCTAAAGGAAGTATGCTACAGACTACGCCAATAAAATGATTGAAAATCAGGAAAATGATGTAATTGTCTATAAGTTGTTCCCAACAAAGAAAGCACTTACAGCAAAAAAATACTTGTAACTCATAAGACAATCAACACAGAAAGCACTTATAGCAAGATAAGCATTCCAAACAGCAGGGGAAGTCTCCAGGCAATGGTTTTTGTGATCCCAACCAAAACCACTAGTAGTTGTTCCTGAAAGCATATCATGTACGATCACCCAATCAGCTTTAAGTGTCCTAATCCTCGACTCAGTATGAGGTTTTGCCTTAATGCCACTTCCAGGAAGAGATATTTCTAGTGCCTTCTCAATGGCTAAAAAAAAGCCTGGCTTGAACCCATTATCCGCTCTATATGGTGTTCCTGAATTCACAAGGTCCAACATTGCTTCCATCAACTTGTCATCTTCTGTTTCAGTCTATTTATGCTTGTTTTTATCTGGTCCTCTATTGATCTCAGAAGATTCAGCATCCATTATGCTATAAAAAGAAATATGAACAGCAAATGAAGTTATGACAAAATCAAATACATATCCATTATGCTATATTGATCTCAATTCTTACAACAACCAAAAAAAAAATAAAATTGATAATATCACATAATTATATAAGTTGTCTAACAAATAGAACTCAACGTGAAGATGATCTCCATGCGTCAAACATCTCAGATGCAAGATGAGCTCTAAAATCTGTCCATTCAACAGATGTCCCTATTGTTGTTATGTTGTTGTCATCAACAGTTTCTTACTCTTCATTAAACGACACATCCTCATGATCAATGGAGTCAACTGACATTTCATTTCTTATGAAGTTGTGTAGAAGACAACAAGCAAGTATGATCTTGTTTGGTGTTCGAATTGAAAAAAAAGGACTTCTAAAGATTGCCCATCTTTTCTTCAAAATTCCGAAGCAACGCTCAATAACATTTCTAGCAGAGGAGTGTTTCATGTTGAAGAATTCTTCCGCTGTAGTAGGTTGATGGCCATCTAACCACTCATTCAAGTGATATCTTTGGCCACGAAAAGGTGCAAGAAATCCTTCTCCATTTGTATAACCAGCGTCTACAAGATAGTAACTTCCTTGAAATTGAAAAAAATATAATAGTTATTTTTTCATTGACAAAAACATTTTGTTAATATATTTATAATATAAAGTTAGCATATTGCATACCCCGAGGTACTTTTAAACCATTTGGTCAAATCATCGCATTTCGAAGTATCCTATCATCCGCTGCTGATCCTTCCCATCCAGTCAAGACATATGTAAATTGCATATCCGGTGCGCAAGCGCCTAACATATTTATTGTTATCTCATTCTTTCTGTTTCGATACCTGGGCTTGTCTTCTTTGGGAACATGAACCTTTATATGTGTTCCATCTAAAGTCCCTAAACAACCCTTAAAAAAAAAAAAGAAGAAGTTCTCATTATTTTATTTTTTGAAATATATTTTTAAAGTGCAAAAGGTGCAAGAAATATAGATTTTTTACCTTAAACCATTTCCATCTTGCATCCGTGGAGTCTTCACTTATGACTCGAGGCTTTTGAAATAGCTCCCCTTTTAAACACATCATAGCGTTCACTACATTATTAAAATGCCTACTAATTGTCTCACCAGAGCGACCAAATCTCATCTTTATCACCTGATTTTTCAGATGATGAGCCAACACGTGCAAAAATATGGCAACTTGTTCATCTAGTTGAAGGTACCTCGTAGCCTTTAATTTGTCCGTTGCATGAAGCATGTTGCATAACTTTTGAAAGGCAGCCCTACCCATTCTAAGTTGCTCAACACAGGTAAGATCACTTTGGTAGACTATTTTTTGCATGAATTCAACTCTTCCAAAAGTTGAAATGGCATAACGAGGCCTGTTTCGTCCCCTCGTTGTTCGTAGTGCAACAAGCAGTCCAACAATTTTAAAATACTAGTTAACTAAGTTCAATATATTTTGTCATAATTCACAAAAAGCAGCCATTCTTCTCCTTCTTTCGTTTCTGTTTAATTTTAGTTGAGACATAACTGCATAAAAAAAAAAAACAAATATAAAACTCAACAATGAAGAAAACGATTTTTGGAC
Source organism: Drosera spatulata (assembly GCA_035668315.1). NCBI lineage: Eukaryota > Viridiplantae > Streptophyta > Magnoliopsida > Caryophyllales > Droseraceae > Drosera > Drosera spatulata. The sequence goes on from JAOVYX010003765.1 coordinate 6,149, forward strand.
TCAATTTTACACTTGTATCATACTACAGAAAAACCCCTTTACAATCCTAATAAAAGGTGGATCAACTGAAATTACCACTCAGAAACAGAATACATTTTTATTGAGTGAGAGATTAATCTATGTGTAGAAAAATATATTTTCTATTTCAAGAAACTACCTCAATGCTCTTACAGCAGTAACCCAGCTGCCCTCGCTTGATGGAAGGAGACCAAGACAAACTCTATCAGCAATCCCCTGCATTTACAATGAACAAGAAATATTGGACGTAAAAATAGATGAAGGAAAATTGGATACTAGCTTTTCAAGTCAACAATTTGATTTGGCATCTGCGACCATGACAAAAACTAGGGATTCTTCATAATTGGGGAAAATATACAAAGTTCTTATACAAATTATTCAAAATATCCTTCAAATAATTGAAACAATCGCCAAAGATATAAAATTTCCGTATTTCTCTCTGTGATTACGATTTTTCATAGCATCATCTTGTTTGATGCCCAACTTGCAATTTCACTCTTCAACTTCACTTCTCGATTCCAATTGATTCAATAATATATAAAATTTTGAATGCAAATGAAAAGAGGAAAAAAAATCTGAAATCCTCGACATTTGGAAGGAAGGCGGAAGAGTGGTGCATACCTTCAAATACTACGATGTCGAAATTACGCCACCGCCGTCGAGTCACATCAGTATGTTCAATTTTCGATTAATACAAGCTAATTTGACATATTATTTCTTTGACAGGAATACGACTATCTAAATTAGGATAAATAGTAAGGCTATTTAGATGGTTTACAGAACCTGCGATTCCTCGCATCTGTTGAGACTAAGCTGACATGTCATCTTCTTTCCATCACGATCACCACTATGAAGTGAATCTAATTTCAGTGAGCTGCATGCTTACTGGTTTTGATATATCTTTAATCACTACCAATTATAAGTTCATGCTGTATCTTGTTGAAGGCAGAGCACATTTGCGATAAAACCTGTGCATTGAATGGTCAAATTCTACTGAGCGTACTGGCATTGTTCTAGGCACATGAGCTCATTGTTCAGAATTCGGAAACTCTCAACTACAACAACAACCAGATATTGCATCAGAACAATGAAAGCCACAACGTTTCGTGTTGAATGCTCATCTAAAGTTGATCCACTTGGATCACAACCATAGCCGAATAAACCTTACACAGGAAGGCCTTACTTCTTGATACTCGGACGTGAGATGTACTAAAAGTGGCCGAAAAGTCCCATTGATCAGAATCTCATTTCTTAACATAGCTTAGCATTTTCACTTGGTACCAATTATGAACTGACTTCATAACAAAATCCTAATTGTATGTCAGTCTCTATGCGAACATCGAGCTCTAGATGCCCATTCTGCCAAGTACTCAAATCGAATATACTGTAATAGAGTAAAAAGCTGGCTCATTGTACAAAACTGGAGATTGGGCACCGATGCTACGAATAAGCTTGATGCAGTTTTGGAAACATTTCTCCCCATTTCGTTCTGCTAGACATAAACATATGAATCGCGATAGGCACGTTGTGTCCTTTTGATTCGTTGTGTCCTTTTGGGTTGTGATGCAACGTTTCCTAGATGGGGTCAAAAACAAAAGATAAGGCTACGAGTAGGTGCACCCGAAATGCAACGCGCTGTCCAAGTCGTTGCATCATCATAGACGTAGCATCATCCATAATCCATAGCTTCAAACGTGTAGCTTGTATGATCAACGGAGGTGATAATTGGTTTCGGTTAACCAAAATTTTATTGGATTAGTCAAAATCGTTACCCGAAATCAAACCGAAATAATTTCGATTATTGCAAAACATCAAACCGAAATAACCGAAAAAAGTTTGGTTAATTCGATTTTTTACGGAATTTTTATGTTCTTTGTTATCATAATAAGCAACATGATAATCAACACAAGTAAATTAAGCTTGTATACCTTAAGTAAGATATATGTTAACAACATAAAAGTAATAAACATAAAAAATGTAATTATTTAGCAAATCTAAAAAATGCAATTATCTTAAAATATGGCATCTCAAATATTGAGATCAATATTCACTTGTTTGTTGGATACGTCTATCATATACAGGAAGTCAATAAGTGTTATTAACTTATTATCAAAAATGAATGCTAAACATACGAAACTAAGATGAAGGATTAGGATATTTTTAGTCCCTTCATGCTTTATTAATGTTATAAAAAGAACTATTCGCTAAGAAAAAAAGATGTAAACAAATAACCAGTATTTAAAACTAAAAATTCTGTTATTTCGATTAACCGAATTACTGACACCGAATTAATACTAGAAATCGAAAACCGAATATCGAATTAACCAAATATCGAAAAAGTCAAACCAAATTCAATATTTTGGTTCGGTTCAATTCGGTATTTCGGTTAATGGTTTTTTTCCTCACCTCTATCTATACTTTAATTTTTTTAACCAAAATATTTCTTCCTAATGAATATATCATATTATGAGCATTCTATCTTCCGTTCGCATTTTTGATAGGGTTTCCTCAACATGATATCAAAGCAGACCGAAACATAAAGTCACGAGTTCGATCCTTGTTTTTTCCATTCGTCTAAGAGAAAGTGTTGAATATATCATATTGTGAGTTTTCCACCATCAAAAATTTTGAATCTCCGAGAACTTATCTTACAAAATAGGCCAAATATATTCATTGCAGATTTATTTATGTATATTTTGATACCCATAAATTATAGTTATCGATCTATGTACCGTAGATCATATGTATGTGCACTTAAAAAACTCACTCTCAAAACTGCAAACATTGTTTAAAAAAATAAACTAACCAACAATTTGAAGAATTTTGGTGTTTAAGTCTAAATAGAATATATGAAGGATGATATATGTGTAGTCTTATTATCCTTGTTGTGAGCTATCTCACCACGTCATTATAGGAGAATGACCTAGTGACAAAATGGGAAGTGAGATATATTAATAAAGTGAAAGATCTTTCTCTTAGTTTTTTTGAGTAAATCTTTCTCTTAGTTTTTTTGAGTAAATCTTTCTCTTAGTTTTAGTGTATCTAAACCTTATGATGTCAATACTTCAAAATCATACTCCCTCTCTCCGATAAAAAAATAATATTTATTTTTTATTTTTTATAATAATTACAACATTATCCTATTTGAAAAAAATTCAAAAATATTAAAAAATCCTTATTTTTTATTTTATATCACATCAACTCACAACATTATCACTTCTCCTCTTATTTTTTTCCTCTTTCGTTTCTTTTATAAATCTTTAAAGACATAAATATTTTTACATCAAAAATTTAATACATATCTAAAATCTTTTATCTGTGAATTTATTATATTTATTCTGGTACAAAAGGAATACGTTTTAACACATACTGAGTATGTATTTTTTGAGCAAAATATTGAATACGCATACAGTTTTGGGTCTAATAAGATGTGACTAATTAACAACATAATTGCTTTATTCCATTGCATTTAATAATATCAAAAAATCTTTTCAAAAAAAAATTAGTACTAGCAAAAAGAAAAAAAAACCCATAAAAATTCATACTCTTATAAATTAAACATTTGAGAAGATAAAAGGGAGTTTTCATTGTAGTTGTGTGAAAGCGAGAAAAGAAGAGAGATTGTACTGGGAAAGGAACCATCAATTCAGACGTCATTGAACGCATGAAAGGGAGGCTTATCTGCCGCTGCAATTGCAGTCCATTTCAAAGGATGGGATATGTTTGTACCATTGAAAACAACTCCATTTATTCATGTCATTTTTGGGATATAAAAGCTATATTTTGGATATAAACAGTGTCAGTTTTTTAAACATTGTTAATCCTGTTACAATGGAATTGATATATTGGTTGTCTTTGTTTTTGCTCTTTGTTGAGTTCTGTAGACCAGAACTGGTGAACTACCGACATGTTTGACATATATATAGAACATACATTGCGACCAACGTAATACAGTACTTATTTTAAGAAACAAAGTCCATTGCGGTGGTTAATTCAATCGGAGTTTGTGTCCAATGTTTTATGGTTTCTACTCACGAGAAATCACAGCGTTGAGAAGAACAACCCAACAAGGTTGCACCAGCTATAAACATGCACTATATGTATCGCTGATTCAATAGTGAACTATTGGAAACAGAAATTTTTTACATTACACATAAATCAAATAGAGTCTGGATTATCTTATTCTTTTTTATAATAGATCTGATTTAATATGATTTCATGTAGTTTTCTCATATGATTTTATGGATTATTTGTGATAGCTTTAGGAACAATCTCTTTATCGTTCGTAACAGGAATAAGATTGCGTACATTTTCAAATAGATATGGAAATCTATAACGGGATTCCTGGGTTATTGTTATATATCAAATAAAACTAAGATAATTAAGTCCAAGATTCTATTATAATCCTTCTAGAAAATGACTAGTTACTTCCTACTTCGTCTTCATTAATTTCCAAATCTAACGTTGTCAAAACCCAGCTCAAAAGTTCATACATGAGAGCTTATGGCCTTTACAATCCCTCCTTATGAGCCAAGCACCGTGATCAATCAATATTAATTGACAACGAGTCCAATGATCCAAGATTTAT
>JAOVYX010003766.1:0-10753 GCA_035668315.1 Drosera spatulata
AGAAGAAAATCTCTCTTTCTCCCTCTAATCTCTCTCTAAAATATTTTATTATTTTGTTAATTCCGATAATTATCTTTTGAAGAAATTTATTCGGCGAAACGTCTTTGTTATAACAATATGGGTTTATTAGAAGAATTATTAGAAAAAGTAACCAAATTATCTTCGAAGAACCAAATAGTAAAAGAGAGATTGAAGTTTGATTATTCAACATTGGATATATCGACAAATATTGTATTTATCAAAAAAAACTCCCAATGTGTTTCATGTTAGAACAATTGGATGTATCTCTGCACATCCATATATACGACTGCACAAACTTTTTCATTTCATTAATCAACTTATTTAGTCTAATTAATAATAAACGCATGTTTTTTATTATGATAATGGAGTCTCCACCGAATAAAATTATAATCCATAGATGTGAGATTCATATTGTAAATATATATTAGAGATACGTCGTTGTTGGTTGTTGTTGCAACATTAAGAATTTTTCTCTATGTTAGAGCATCCATATTGCTTGCCAAGTTTTAAACCTCAAAAAATTGAGTTTCCTCATATTTATTGAGGATCTCAATAAATATAAAAATTGAATTACACGATAATTAAGCTTTCAAATTGGATTTTCCAAAAAAAACAGTGTGGGCTCCTTTTAGTAGGAGCCATTCAACGCCACCCACCATAAAAAAAAATGGAGTTGATTTTGAGTTGAGGCTCTCATGGGTACATTGATACAGGGGAGTTTCGTACTGAGTCCCTTCAAATTTGTTGGTGAGTTTAGTGCACCGTTGTACCATTTTTTTGAGCTCAATCTTCAAATCAGCAGTTTTACAGGGTCCAAACACTCCAAAACCAACACCATTGTTGATGCTCTTAAGATCTATCCAATTAAGTTCATGAATATGCTTTTATTCATAAACAATTGATTCCAGATTGAAACACATGCTCTTATGCGTGTATCCAGCAATGCTACTTATGCTACTATCACAAACATGGTCTACTTTTGATGTAACAGTCGTCAAGTAATTGACCCCTGCATGACTATCTCGCATCTGATTCGTGCCAAACATATCCTCCAATTCTCCAAACACAAATGCTACTTATATGAGGAACGATCGACTCAATAATAATTTTTAATAATGTTCTTAATGATTCGACTCTCTATAAACCAATCGTTCTATTATATTGTGTCAAAATTAAACGACGTAGATTCATTTTTCTTTTTTTCTTTTTTGTGTACTTGACAGAATTATGTTATAAACCATTGCTTGTATTTTGTTTCCATCTACTACTCCTCTATTCACTCATCTCACACAGCTCTTGTGTGTATCCATCCATCTACCTTCATTGTGCAACCAAGCGAAGAACCCGATGTATCCAAATCTGTATCATTTACTACCTCTCTCATATCACAGCACCATTCATTGCAGTGGGGCAAATCAAGACAACCAACTGCTAAAATCTTTATGTGCTCAACCTTCCCTTGTCCCCAGTACAACACACACTACTCTGACCAACCTCCCCTCATTCATGGCTCCTCAAGTACACTCCTCACTTTTTCACTTCCCCGTTTCTTCACCATTTTTATCAGATTCACACCATTCTGTCATCTGGGTTGCTCTCAGGTTTGGGTCTTTGAGGGTCTGAGGGTCATTTTTGTGAGATTCACAGCATTTGGTCTTCTGGGCTGCTCTCAAAATTGGAACTTTGAGTGCCCAAGGGCCATTTTTCTAGGATTCAGACCATTTTGTCATCTGGGTTGCTCTCAAGATTGGGTCTTGGGGTGTCTGAGGTTTGGGTTTGGCGATGAGAGGAGGAATGGGAAGTGATGGGAGCAGATTATGGGTGGTGTTGTTGGTTTTGGTGTTGGCTTGTGAGTGTCCTTGGTATTTCTCTTTGGTTTCTTTGATGGGTTTGTGGTGATTCTTTGTGTTGATGTGTGAGTTGCATTGTTGGTGTTGTGAATCTTGAATCTTGTTTGGTGAATTTGAAGTGGGATTTTGGATTTTGGGAAATGGGTGATTGCATTCGTTAGCAATTTGGTCATGAATTTTGCTTTTGGGTTTGAAATTGATTAATGGGTTCATAATGCATTTAACATTTTGGGAATTGGGCAGTCACATTTTGTTTAAGATAATGTTGGTTGCTGGCATATCTCGTAGGGATTCACATTTTCTCCATTTTGGTGTTCACTTGAATGTGGAGAAATTAGGCTCTTGGTTTTCATGTATACTTATATTGGTAGGTGGTTACTGGGTGAATTTTCAGCATTCCTGTGTGATAATTATCTGAGCTATAGTTAGCAATTGATAGGTTGTTGCGAGCACCAGCGATATTGTGCCATAACAGGAGGTATTGAGTGGAGCAGATGAGAATTGCTTGACATTTGACAGTAGCTATGCAATACGCTAAACCCTCTCGCGAACTCAAATATGGAACAATGTACTGGTTCAATTCGCTAGGAGAATCTAGAAAATTTATGCCACAAAAGGCATTCTTCTTAAAGGACCTTGTTTATCTTAGAGCATTCCTGCTTACTATGACTATGACATCTTCAATTAGCGGTCTCTTGTATTGCGCCACTAATGAAGAATCAGCTCACCTATATATTCTTTTTTAGCATCAAAATATTAACAAATCTATGAAATGTATTGTTCATTTTGCTGCGTAGGAGTAGAATGTTTGTTTCCTTCCCTTTCCTTGTTTGTCCCTTACTTTTCTTTTCATATTGAGTGGTTACAATTCCGTTATAGGTCATTTTCATGTTGCAACAATGTATGCTACTTTCGTAGCTAAGGACTGTTTCTGATGCAGATGTCAATGAATCGTTGTGTACTCCATCGAATTATCTGAAAACTTCGGTAACCGATGCCAGTGATGCCTTTCTCCCGATGATCTCTCCGCAGAGTTCACCAGAGCCGCTTATGCCTTTTCTTGCTCCTTCGCCATTGTCACCTTTCACGAATTACACTGTTCCTAAATTGTCAGGTTTTGTTCTTGTCACCACATAACTCGAGCGTTCAGATTAGTTCTTGTCGAAACTTGCAATGATAGTTACTTACATGAGTTTCATGGAACTGTAATGCAGGTCTATGTCCTTTGAACTTTACTGCCGCTGAAACGTTGATGACTTTGACATCAACTGATTGTTTGACGCTGCTTGCTCCGTATCTTGCTAATGTAGTATGTTGTCCGCAGTTAGAAGCTAGCCTAGTCATTCTCATTGGCCAGTCTAGTAAAATTACAGGTTCCCTTGCCTTAAATGCCACAACAGCGAAGCACTGCCTCTCGGATTTCGATCAGCTATTGGTGAGTCAAGGTGCAGATGATAATCTTAAGCAGATATGCAAAGTTCAATCTTCGAACCTAACAGGAGGAATGTGCCCTGTCAAAGACATTCATGAGTTTGAAAGCATGGTGGATACATCAGCCCTTTTGACTTCCTGTAAGAAGATAGATCCTGTGAATGAGTGTTGTAAGCAAGTTTGCCAGAGTGCTATCTCGGATGCTGCTCAAAAATTGATTTCAAATTCAGCTCAGATTGCTTCTCATACTTCTAGCAGAGTTGTTGAAGATTGTAGGCACATCGTGTTGCGTTGGGTTGCTAGTAGGCTTGATGCTTCCAGTGCCAAGGAAGTTCTTAGGGGCCTTTCTAACTGCAATGTCAACAAAGGTAAGTGCTCTGGGCCATGACTCTGCTGCATTTCGTGGGTGCCCCTAATAGAGAATTGCATGTCAGGATGCCATGTTTGGAAACGAAGTCTTCCAAATTTATCTACATTATATTATAACTACAGATACTTCTCATTGATTATATCCATGATTGGTCAACCTAGGTAGCCTGAACTGATTTTAGTTCTTTTCCTTATTCCTGCACCAGGTTGTCCTCTGGTCTTGCCCGATACAAGAAATCTTGCAAAAGAATGTGGTAATGGGATACACAATCAGTCCACATGCTGCAGTGCGATGAAGAGCTATCTGACTCACCTTCAAAACCAAAGCTTTACCACTAATTTACAAGCTCTGAATTGTGCTGCGTCACTCGGAATGAAATTGCAGAACCAGAATGTCACCAAGAATGTCTATAATCTTTGTCATGTTGGCCTAAAGCAGTTTTCTCTTCAAGGTTTGACTTTGCTCAGCGTTTTCTCTCCCATATTATTAGAACTTGACCTATTCCGGCTACTAACTTTGAGTTTCTTTGCGCTTTTGCACTTTTGCTCTGACACATTGTTGCTGATTATAAACCAGCCGGCACTCAAGGTGAGCGTTGCTGCAGTTCATTTCATGTGTAGAATATTTATTGATATCTATTGTTGTTTCATATATGGACTCGCCTGCGCTGATATTCGTGTGTTTTTCAATTAGAGTCAGGATGTCTGCTACAAAGCTTACCTTCTGACGTGGTATTTGACCAAACTGCTGGCATCACCTTCCTCTGTGACTTGAACGACAACATTCCGGCCCAGTGGCCATCTGCAAATCAGCTACCAGCTTCATCATGCAATGGAAGTATGTGAATCCTTTTCTCTTTTTGTTCTTGTATCCTAAAGTTATGCAGAAATCATCATTGTAATCATCTAGGTTTGGAGTACCATGAGGTGAAGTCGGCGATGGTTACTAAGAAAAAACTTGCATTTAACTATTTGCCTAGCATAACTTAATCTATGAGTTTTTAGTTCTAATGTTCTTCGACGCGTGTCTTTGCAGCCGTGAAAATTCCTGCACTTCCTGCTGCAGCATCGGGTGATGCAGGTAAGTTATGTCGGCTTACGTGATGTTGCTTTTGCTCTTATATATCAATCTCAGTAGGATAATCGTTCCCTGCTGCAATGGATGCATCAGTGCAAAAGGGCTGCATGAACATCGTTTTTCAATTGTCCTGAATTTGGAGTTCATTCTTGCTGATCCCAGTGGTTCATCCATTTTTAGGTCTTTGCGTCAAAGAATTCAGGCACGGCTTGGTCCTAGCATTGGCAACTGTCTTTATGATGCTTTGTTGATCAAATGCCCAAGACTCAGATTTTTTCGCCATGAAAATGATATTCATCGTGGCAGATTGGAAAGCAAATGGTTTATCTTCGCTTCGCCATTCTAAGAGCTTCATATGGCATCTCCTACGTCAGTCAAGCCGCGGGAATTCCAAATGGTATATTGATGTCTTTGACTTGAGAACGAGACAAGTAAATGATATTGATCTTCATCTTTTATCGATGTGTATGATTCTTTAATGTCTTGTAATAAGATGTTTTTTGTATAGGAAGTTAGGCAGTGAAGGAAAACTACAATGTGAATATTGTGATGTTCGTGACAGCATGTTGCCTATTGCTTGTCAGTTTTGACTTGCCATTTCAAGAGAACCATCACTAAACTCGACTTTTGGCTCGACGAGTGATTCACATCAAATGAAATGCAACCGAATCAGTAGCAGACACGGTACCCAAATTCAGCTTGAACTAGAAAATCAAAGTGACATCCTTGACCACAAGGATGATGAACGGAAACCAAGCAAACAATGCCATCGATGAGCATAGTCCAAGACTTGATAAACACAAGGCTTGTAATCCATGGCCTGCAGGCCGGTACACATGCAGAGTCACAATGTTTACAAACACAAATTCTCGAGATCAGATATTACAAGAAATCCAAACAATGAAGGCTAAAGATCGTGCAATAGTATGTTTGGAAGAGCAACTACAAGCTTAAGAGATGCATATAGACCAAAATTTCCAAACCATATTCGATTACAAAGGCTCCAACCGCCTCGATAGCTAGACAATGACAGACTAAGGACTAAGTTTCTACTTCGCGTGCCTCACATACAAATACAGAAGTCACTGCATCCTATCTTACCCAATAGTTTCATTTAGCAGCATGTACAAAACAACACAAGTACCTCAGTATCTAGTACCTAATAAACTTCGCATTTTGCAGGGAAAGAACATGCAAAGCTTGAGAAAACAAAGCTTTTCGCCGCCAAAATTCACAGATTCTGCCACAACAATATGCTAAAGTTGGAGAGTACCAATGACTCATCATAAGTGCAGTCAACTGCAGGCAGAGACGCCACTGATTGCCGAATGCAAGGGTGCAAATCCAGGAGGATCCGAGATGAACTTGACTCAATTGCATGACACTGTATTCAATTCATTATTCTTCAGTCTACTTGCATCTCATCTTTGTTTCCTTGATCTGAATGGGCACCGGTCTTTGAGTTTGCCGCTTGCTTGCAAAGCCTAGAATGGTTGGAAAAGCAAAATCATCAATTGGGTAAAGTTCAACATCCTATAAAGTTCAACATGCTCTTCATACATTCAGTAGAAATATGCCCAGGATTTAACCACACAATGAATTAAAGCTGCACAACAAATATGAGATGAGTTGAGTTTTCAAGGAATTACAGATCAAGAGCATCCAATTTTCTTCTGATTTCGCTTGACCACAATATAGGATCGACATTATTGGGCAATGAATTTTGCTCTTGTATTCTTTCATTCAACCATTGCTCTGTCTTGTAACATTCTGTAAGGACCTGCAGGATGGTTCAAGAGTTCAAATCACGAGCGCTGGCCTAGTTAAAAAACCCAATACTAGATCAAAGCAACTGAAAGTTCCATACTGCATCCTTGCTGTGGGAAGGTAGAGATGCAGCAGCGGCTCGATTATCTTCAATGCACTTCAGTAAGTCCTTGGTTGCTTGTGCCCGAGCCTCTTCATCTTTGTACCGATTTTCAATTGGATCCAACAACTATATGTAAGAGATATTTTAGTGATGACCGTGAAAATTTCATTAGAATAGACTGCACACGATTTAAGCAATCTACCTGTTTCAAAACTTGGAGTTTCTCACGATAAACATCCTCTGTTTCATCATCTCCGTCCTCGTAGAGCCACTCCTCAGTTTGCTGAAGATTATGAGATATATCTTCCTTCTCCAGGTCTGAAGCAAAGCTCCGGAATGTACCCAAGATCTATTCATACGAGAGTGAGTTTTCACTTTCTATTAAAAAGAGGAAACAGCCAAATTAAATAAATATTTTATGGGCACCAGAGAGTCGTTCGGAAAACAACATGAACTTGAGGTTCTGTTGGTTTGTTGAGAAAAGAAGCAATAAAGCAGTGATGCAAATAACTAAAAAAAGCAGCAATCTCTCAATTGCAGCTCCCCAGTGCTGTAATTCTTTTCCTGATCAACAGGTTTTCCTTCATTGTAATAAGCATTCCATTGCAGGAATTAGTTCTTAAGCTTAGTGAAAGGCTCACGATAATCATACCTAAACTCTCTATAAATCGAAGTTCCCATTTTATCCAAATCAACAAAAACTACATTGCCTCATTTTCAACATCAAACCAATTGAATAAACTCGGATAATCCTATTTCTACCTTCTAAAAGTTCTAACGTCAATGCACTAGCAAAGCTTCAAAAGGATGTCCAAACTACATACAGCCTCAGGAAGTATAACAATTAACACTGTAGGGGAGATCTATAGTTTCATTAATTGTCAGAAGCTTAAGATGTTCGGTATCATAAACAGAAGAGCAGCATTATGTCTCAGAACCAATTTTGTATCGGTACCAACATTATATCTATTATTCACATGTGTAAAGAAAGAACAAAACCAAACAAGACATATTGTAAACTAACAAGTGTTTACACCAAGTCATTTTCAGTCATTCAAGCCCTGCAAGGCTGTATTTGCATAGAGCAAAGCAAGTGACTCAAAAAATACGAAGGATATCAAGTACCGATATTTTTCCACAAAACCATGACAAATAATAAATCTTGGACGTTACCTTGCTGCGGGTTTCATAGACAAAAGACTCCAAGGCATTTTTCTTATCTTTAGCTTGTTCCACTTTGTCGTCCTGTTGCGCCAACTCGAATTCTCTTTCTTGAGCTTCTGAAACCTCTGCTCTTGTCATCCCACCATACACTGTCTCGCTTATTGGAATCTCCTGCCTTATCCTGGACATGCCTTTAGCCGGGCTGTTATACTGTACAATAAAATCTTGTCACTCCAACAGACCAAGCTCGGAATATTCTTACTGTATGGTATAAAATGCTCCGCATTCAGGCCGGGAGCCTGAAGAATCATGGATTTGAAAGTAAACAAGATCTTACAAAGACATCTAAAACTAATGACAAAATAACAAGCAAAACTAACTAGACAACAATTCCATATTAACCATAGTGTCGATGGCAAGAATGTGAAGTTGATTCAAGTCGTTAGAGGACAAATTGGACAATCGTTTATAGTTCTCCACCTTTTCTAAATCATGAGCAATAATATTGTGGTATGATCTACATGTGGCACCTTAACTTGATACAGACAAGAACAGCACATTGCTCCATCAGAGCACCCTCTACAGTCTACATACCTCGGCAGCATGTTCATGGTCAAATTCAGCTTCCATCTCATCCGCAGATGCCTCAGCACTCCTCCCAATAGATTCATCCATATGATCTTCAAGGAGCTAAACAATTCAAAAGTTCTTGAAAGTTCCTATGAATGCTCCAAGAAAAATAGGAGATTATATAGGTGAGACTGAGAAGGCAGAAATACCGTTGCTGATTCTAGGGTAACGATCCCATGAAGATTTAGTTGAACTTTAACCTTCACCCTTGCGTTGGCAGGATTGGATGCCTGAAAAGGGCCAATCTACAGGAGGCGGCAAAAGGCAGAGTCATTGGAGCACGAAGAAACCAAAAAGAGAAATCTATGTACTAGGTGCAAACCAAGTGTGTATCAGACAATAAAGGGGCCGACTACACAGAAATGGACGGTATCATACATATCCAGGGACAGGAAATGGAAGAATGAGAACCATTCCGGGCCACAACATATTCCAATCAAGGACAATTCATACCAATATTGCTGACCAACCTCATCCTTCACACTACACAGTACAAGACATAGTCCTCTGCTTAAAATTCGAAAAATAAAATATAATAATGTTATACTCCCTCCGTCCCACAAAAGATGCTAACATATACGTATTTTGCACTATTCTCTACGGATGAATACAAGTCTCGTTTTCATATCAAATCACGTCTGATCATCCCGCAACATGTATTATGTTGAAGTATGTAACTTGCACAAATATAGATGTTTCACAATAAATTTACAAAAAAACTACGTTTGATCGTCGTTGCACGCGTGTCAAACTTTACATCGATACGTATTCAAAGTCAAAATGTTGCATCTTTTCCAGGACGGAGGGAGTAGTTGTCATTTGGAATGGAACTAGCAGCAAACAAAATCAAGGAAGGAAGCAGTGGCCCTGTCCCTTGTGGATGATTCAATCTTTTCTTATCATAAAATATGAAAGGCAAAATCAGATAGACACTCGCAAAATCATCCAATCTGTCACCAGCTACAGAAGTAGAAGTGACAGCCCATAGGGATAAATTTTACTTGCTGCTGATTAAGTAACGAGAAAATGTTGGCACTTCAAAAGCACCTTCTCTCATACTTCAAATAAATCCTAACCATTGATTTTATTACAAAATCAAGAGGAGGAAAAAAAAATATAAATCAAAAAACAAAAAACAATGGCGGAGATTCAACTGAAGCAGCAAGAAAATGTGCTTTTGAAGCACAAAAGTTATTCCGATTACAATGAGACATTTGCTCTTGTATCTAAGAATGATTCCCTTCGTATTATTTTATTATTGGTTGCCCATTTTGGTATGGAATTGCATCAAATGGATGTGAAAACGACATTCCTCAATGGAGATCTAGAAGAGAAGGTTTACATCAAACAACCTGAAGGATTCCTCTCTAGTGAAGGTGAGCATTTAGTATGCAAGCTCAAGAAGTCTATATATGGGTTGAAACAAGCATCCCGTCAATGGTATTTGAAATTTCATGATGTTGTCTCTTCATTCGGCTTTGTTGAGAACATCAAAGATGAATGCGTATACCAGAAAGTCAGTGGGAGTAAGATTTATTTCCTACTGCTATATATAGATGATATTTTACTTGTATCTAATGATGAAGGATTGCTATATGAAGTGAAACAGTTTCTCTCTAAGAATTTCGACATGAAGGATATGGGTAATGCCACTTATGTTATAGACATTAAGATTCATAGAATAGACCTCGCGATATCTTAGGATTATCTCAAGAAACCTATATGAATAAAATCTTAGAGAGATATCGGATGAAAAGCAGTTCATCAAGTATAACACCTATTGTAAAGGCGGATAGGTTTAGTTTGAACCAATGCCCTAAGAACGAGTTCGAAAGGGAACAAATGTGTAACATTCCATATGCTTCTATTGTCGGAAGCTTAATGTATGCTCAGGTTTGCACTCGAAGATCAAATGTATAACATTCCATACTGAAGATCAAAACAAGTCCCATTTCAAAATGGAAATCGACTCGGAAAGCGGAGGAGGACCAGCTAGATCAAGGCTAGTTAAGGCTATCAAATTAGTTATGTAATGGAAAGACACTCCTTCATTAAGTAGTAATAGTTGTCTTCCATAAACAGTTGGTGCATACCCACTACACCACCAAGTCTTGACCTATGCATTATCACTTTATCAGATTACATTCAAGATAAGAATAAAAACCTAAGCAGACACCACTAACTAAGATGGAACATAACTGGAAAAACAAGCGAAAATGTCCCATACCCTAAACATCGAGCTGAACTTTACTTTAATTACAGGATTACCACCTCCACAATACCATGGTCGCCTTCTTGCTAACCCATCTAAGATTATTATTTCATGCAAAAGCACATTTT
>JAOVYX010003767.1:0-10753 GCA_035668315.1 Drosera spatulata
GGTGAAAGAATCCTAAACAATCTTCGCTTCCAATTAGTGACATGTTTATGACACGGAAATGTTTTGAACAAGATCAATCACGAAGTATGGACACATAAAATGTATCAATCATTTGATGAAAAACCTATGTTTATTAAGGCTAGTGATTCATACTCTTTTAGATGTAGGAAAGGCTCGTATTTTGAATGATAAGCAATCTTAAAACACTCTAGGTGATAGAAAATAAGATGATTTTTGTAGTTCCCAAGTTTTTAACTTTTGACTACTGAATTAACATTCTATGGCATGTAAGTGATGAAGCATGATATGGGACAGTTGCCAGTTGCTTGGCACGTATATATTTTGCCATGGGATTTCATTTATAATGATTACCTGCAACCAAAGACGTTAGACATAGATATATGATGAATCGTATGGTTTATAACCATACTAGCATATATCCCATGGCACCTGCCACACAAAGAGTTAGCACCAACACATAATGACTAGGTTCCTTTTAAGAGATTCTCATAAAGATTTCTATCTAATGAAGTATCCTTATGATTGTACTTTACATCGTACTAATCATCTAACTTCGACTATACCACATGTCGGTAGGTCAAAAATAATATACAAATGATTCCTATGAAAAGGCATACCACATATCGATAGGTCTAAAATAATACAACTGTCATATAAATTTACATGAATCTAGACACCTAGTCCAAAAATCTAATAATCATCATGAGAATCTCAAATGTTATACATTAGGTGATCACACATAAATAATATAATTATAGTAAAAGGAATCAGAGCAGAAAATAAACACGCACATTCATGATGCATGTGTCGCCCTCACCATGCAAAAAGAAAAAGAGTAGGAGTTTCGACCGTGCAAATAGCTGGCCATCCCAAATTGGCTAGAGTTTGAGATAAAGATAATGTTATCCTATTGCCGTGATGTGTCCGGACAAATAGGATCAACGAGCACTCATGTATAGCAATCACTCAATTGATGCATGACTTAAATCTACCACTTTGAACAAGATCATTTTAGGTGGGTTTCATGAACACACATTAGTGTCGAAATTAATATGCATCAGTTTTACTAACACACATTCACCCACAACGATAAATAAAAGTCATAATTTCGCGTAGTTTCTAACTGATAGAGAACCTATTACACCAACATAGAGAGTTAGTAAATAAAAAGCAGGCAAACACTACACATACATCATCACACTATGATCAGGTCAAAAAACATAAAAAAACAGAGTTGATTAATTTTTAATTAATGTGGTTGCGCCTTGCGGCTGTCTACATACCCTGATGAGATCAAACCAAATGTCGTTCGTTGGTTACAACTTTTAGTTGGATTTAAACTTAGAGTTTATTATGACTGCACCGATGTGATTGCCTATATACCCTTGAGGGATCAAGCCTTCTGTAGTTCAGCAATGAACTTAGAGTTAAGGTGTGTTAACTTAGAATTAAGATTGATTATTAACTTGTAGTTTACGCGACTGTGCCTGTGAAGCCTGCCTACATACCCTTGTGGGATCAAGTCATATGTAGTTCAAATTTATTAAGTCTTTTAACGGCTTAAAACGTGTTTTACACTTAATAGATTCTTTTGTCTTAATTTAGGGCTTAAACTGATTATGCCATTGTTATGGGTTTACATATTGATTTGATTTGGTTTGTGTATACATTTTTAATGTTATGTATTTTGAAATAAACATTTATAATATTATGAGATATTTTTAATGTTAGACATTTTTAAGGTTAGACATTTATAATGTTTCGATTAATTGTATATTTTTAATATTATATGTGATTATTATGTTCTACCTTTTAGGTTGTACATTTTAATATTATGCTTGATTGATTAAATGTTATACATTTTGTATTGTTCAACATTTGTAATGTATTATTTGATCACATGTTATACATTTTAGGGTATGACATTTATAATGTTCTAAATTGTTATGTATTTTGAACATTTATAATATTTCATGTTGTACATTTAATATTTGTCATTTAAAATATTTTATTTAGTTAAAATATTTATGTATAAACATTTATAATGTTTTATACATCTTATGTAGGTGCTTATAGCATTTTATATGATTTGAAATGTTATACATTTTGTGCATAAATATTTGTAATGTCTTATACTATTTTATATGAAATATTGTACATTTTTATGGACAAACATTTATAATATTTGATGTGATTGTTTATAGCATTTTTTATGGTATGTATATGATTACTTATAGTATGATATACGATGTTATACGTTTTTGGGTTAACATTCATAATGTTCTATTTGTCGCACATTTATCTGATTACTTCTAGTGTTTAATGTCATGGAAACGTTATACATTTTTATATGTGAACATTTATAGTATTTTTATATGATGAAAACGTTATACAATTATGAATAAACATTTATAATGTTATTTATGTGGTCAAACATCTTATATTCATGTTGAAACATGTTTAATGTTTTAAAATGATTAAAATGTTATACATTTTAAGATAAACATTTATGATGTGATGCATTATTATTTGGACATTTATAATGTTAAGTATGATTAAAATATTATATGTTTCGTATGTTTGATATTTCTAATGTGTAACATTTATAATGTTATACTTATAGTGTATTTCACATAGTTAAGATGTCATTTATATGGATTTTAAGGTGATCATTTAGAATAGTGTAAAGTTGACTCAAATATTATACATTTTATAAAGACATTTGTACTATCCTTATGTAACTAAAATATCATGTATTTCAATAAGAACATTTTTAATGTTTTATGAGTTTAAAGTAAACATTTTTAATGTTTTTATATGATTAAGTATTATTCTAATTAAATGTTATACACTTCATATATACATTTATAATGTTGTGTTTGATTGATAATGTAACAAGTGAATAAACACTTGTAATGCTTTATGTGATAAAGTATTATATATTTTAGGTAGACATTTATAATGTATTACATGTGATAAAAACGTTATAAATTTTACAAGGGATATTTATAATGTGATATTTCTAATATAACATATATATAATGCTAAAACGTTGTATATTTTTTATATTTGATTATCCTAGGTGATAAATTAATAAATAATTGACCTCGGATTTCTGCGGGGATTTATAGTTTTCATCACCAGCCCGATACCAATCTTAGCGACAGTTAACCACAATCAGGCAAATTTCTGTTCTTTTAGTTTAAAATAAATTTCAGGAATATTCATGGGTCGAAGCAACATGGGACAGTCGACCAATCAAACCAAACTCCAAACATGGATCGAACAAAACGTCAAAACCCCAAGCATGAATCGAAACAGAACATCGAAGCAAAAGTCTCATTACGGATCGAACTCATCGGAACCAGGACCGCACTTGGGTCGATTGAACCAAACGAATGAATCACAACCACAAAGGCTGAAATGAACCAACCAACAAGAATTAGGCGAGTCAATGATCAACACGGCCTTAGACGAATCATCACCGGCCTTAGACATGGGCCGCCGCCGTCCTCCGGCAAGAAAAAAGGGGAATCGCACACATCCAAGTAAACAGATAAGAATCAAAATCTCGAACGCATCAACGTCATCATCGACTGAAAATAATTGGGTTGATACCTTGGCCCAAGGATCGACAGAAACGGATGGGGAGCAACGACCAAATCACGGCGCCGCTTCAACCAGGAAGGGAGAAAATGCGGCCGCCGTCGCGAAGCACCACCACCAAACGTCGTCACCAAAGAGTCACCGCCCCCACACAGGAAACATCCAAAACCGAAAAGAAAAAAGAGGGAGCTTCTTGTTCAGAGCGAGAATCCCAGTCAGAGTGAGATCGAGAGAGAGTGAGATCCCTCCCAGAGAGTCAGCGTCCAGCCCGCGTTCTCTTGAGTGTGAGAGACCGAGTGTTTTTTTTTTTTTTTTTTTTGATTGTGAGAGGGTCCTCTGGCTGAGTAAATCTTGGGGGAGGTTGACATGGAGATCGTGGTGGCTTGTCGGCGGTGGTTGCAGAGTCATGGGCGGCGGTTTCGGCGATATCTTGGGCGGCCATTTCGGAGAGCTTGGGCGGCGTCCCTGTCAGGTGGAGCTAGGGCTGGCAGATGAAGGAAGAAAAGGAGAGGTGTTGGGCGGATTAGCCCAAGGGGAAGAGAGAAGAAATTTTGGGCGGAGAAGGGTGTCGGGCCTTGGGTTGTGGGCATTTGGGCCGCGTCGAGTTGACTTGGGCTTGGCCCAAGTATATTTTAATGTTTTATAAACATATACTCACATTTTATAAACTATAATGGTTTAAAAAACATACAATCATATTTTGTAAACATACTTATAACATCCTCAATACATATGTTTGACATATATTATTAAAAACTTATGAATATACATATATAATCTTCATGGATTAGTTGAGGGGATAAGGATTGACCTTGAAATGATTTTATGCTTTACGAACATTATTAATAGCATGTACTTGTTATACATTATTATTAAAATATAGATGATCTTATAGATTAAAAGTAAGAGAGGTTGACTGTGGGGTACCTACAACAGTCAGTAGACCTTCTCGAACCAACCTGACAATTCTTTTGATTACAACTGAACTGATACTCACAGACACACCGAATCAGACACGATAACCACATAACCATAAAGACTTATCTGTAATAGATCAACTGTTCTGTCCAAAACTTCCGCTCAAGACTTATCTGACCCAAGAGAACTATTATATCCAGAACTTTCACTGTTTTGACTTTTACTGTCTAATATACGTCGTCTGACAGAGTACCTGTAAACTATCACAACACTCCATCTCAAATCTTAGTAATTCTTTGACTCATTAAATCCAGTAATACATTTTTAATGTCTAAGTGATGCAATGTTTGGCTGAAGCAACAAAGTGAAAAGTTGATCGATGAATGAGTTTTTCATGTCTAGGCGATTCAACATAGCTCAGGTACCAATATCATCTTCATATTAGAGGAGTTGATGGGACGACAGTGGAAGAATAAGGGATACAAGGAAAGACTCGCGTTACCAGGAAAAGCAAAGTCGCTTATGAGGTTCAAGTGTTCGTCCGATAGTAGAGAGAGTGAAGCAGGACATCGGAGAACATAACATAATAGGACAAAAAGTCTATTCATAGTGACAGAGTCGCACAGAGTTTTAGAAACGATTATAGTATCAAAAATCTGGGGTTTTGTAATGACGAAATAATTGGTTTGAAAAGAAAAAATATATGAAATCGAAATAAAAAAGAGACAACGGTTAGTGAAATCGTTTGTTTATAAATTGGAGCATACAACACAACAAAAGATGTTGAGAACTCACTGAACATTGTTTAGATATTTAAGTGCTAGAGAAGGGCTCAACACCGGTTGAAGGCTTATATTACATTATAGAATCAAAGATTAGCAAACACTTAAGAAAGGGGTCTTGTCTGAGTTACCCTAAACCAAAAAGGGTTGCAAGCGAGATATAAAGAGTCTTCTCAAAAAAGGTGTTTAGTTGTGAAACTCCGTCGCTTATGTAACCTTTGCAAGAAGATTGACGATGAACCAATAACCCAAATTGATAGTGAAAGATCAATTAAGTGGGACACACTGATCACCAAGAGAATAATGACGTACGAAGTAGAATAATTTGATTATGCTATCCGAACCAGTATAAATCATGTGTTTTTCATCTCTCTATATTTGCTTGCTTATGCTTCTTTATCATTTGAAATAGCATTCCACAAACAGGTTACATATTCTGAAAATCGAAGAAAAGAATGTCCTGCTCAGTCAACATGGCTAACACTTTGTTGATCAATAATACAGTTCTTTAGCAGAGTTGATAAACTTAAAGAGCTTGATCATTTTTAAAAAGCCTGTTAACCTCTGCCTCCTCCTGGCTAAATTATTATGTCAGGACTTCCACCTTCTATGTTAGTTAGATTATTAACCCATACACTACACAATAAAAATCATAATAGATAAAATATAATTATATAAACTAAAATATAATTATATCTGTCATTAAATATTGATCTTTTAATGATTTTAACATAGATCAATTCATATCATATATCATTTTTCAAATATAACTTGATGACTTTTATTAAAATTTCTACATGTCTAGATGAATTGATTTGAGTGTTTAAGTTATCTACTCTATAATAATCGAAAGTGGTTGAGGTTTTAACTTGGTTGGATATTTATGAATTTAGTGATTTTTTTTATCAAGTAAATAAGTTATCTAAATACTTTTTAGGGTTGGATATTTTTATATTATAGTCATTTTTTTAAACTAAGTAAATAAATTATCTAAATGGTTATTTAAGGTCAGATAGTTTTAGATTTAGTGATTTTTTTAACCAATTGAATTTATACCATACACTATGCAAATAGAATTTAGCTTTTTACTTTACCAACCGCGATGTTTTATTCTTAAGCGTTCAATTTTTCATTCGATGAGTCTGAATAAATATTACTTCCTCCGTCTCAAATAAATTATGACAGATTACTAAATTTGGATGTCCCACATAAATTACGACTTTTCCTAAATAAAATTTTTTTTATTGCCAAAAATTCTAAAATATCCTACTTTATATCAAATCATCTTGTTCATCATTACTTTTTCTTTATCCACCCACTCATAATTTTCATCTTTATTTTCTCTATTAACTCATAATTATTATTATTCATCTACTCACTATACAAATAAGGGCATTTTGACAAAAATTTCTAAAATCAATCCATTCCTTAATAATGGAACCAACTCAACACATCGTAATTTATGTGTGGCAGAGGGAGTAATAAATTAAAAAACAATACACTAAATAAACAAATTAAAAGAAAAATATTAATCAATAAAATTTATTAGTCAGTCCATATATTCTGGTTAAATTCTAAGAGGTAAAGATGTAATTCAAATATCTTATTAAATATACTTTTATTACTAAGTTACAATTTTAATAATATTTAATTTATATAATCTTCAACAAATAAGATGATTCATATGAAATATTACTCCATCACTATTATATTATATCTTTCTTTTATCGTACGATCAATTTTTATTTTCTTTTGTCCCCTGCATTACTACACGAGCTTATAAACTAGTATATTATAATTTTTATGCTGACCCATGCATTGCACGATATAATATTATAACAAAAAAAAAACAATTTTGAATTTAATATTAAAATTAACTTAACAATAAGTGTATGAATTTCAATATAAAAATCTCTTATACCAGCAATTTATAAACTGAAATAGAATTTTTTCATGATATAGAAACAATTGTGGTTAGGTGGTTTAATGAATACTCTAATATAAGATATAATCATTTGTTGTTTGTGTTAATTAAAATGATTATATATTTTTTTT
This sequence comes from Drosera spatulata, assembly GCA_035668315.1. NCBI lineage: Eukaryota > Viridiplantae > Streptophyta > Magnoliopsida > Caryophyllales > Droseraceae > Drosera > Drosera spatulata. The sequence goes on from JAOVYX010003767.1 coordinate 7,383, forward strand.
ATTATTAATTGATTTTATTTTTTGGTTCATAAAACTTTTGTATATTTATATTCTAAAAATGAATAGTTATAAATTCGATACTCTAAAGAGTTTTTAATCTTAACCGTTTAACTCATAATCAAAGTATAATAAAATAATTGGCTAAAATTCTCTTAATTTTATTAAACATAAATTACTCGATTGTCATATAATTTTTTTTAAATGGACAATAAATTAATTAGATAAAAATTCCCTTAATTTCATTAAACATAAATTACTCCATTGTCTTTTAATTTTTATATAAATATGACAATACCCAGTTTGTCCTTTACATAAATTAATTGGTTAAAAAAAATTAATTTCATTAAACATAAATTACTTAATTGTAATTTCTTGAAATTAATTGGATAAAAATTCTCTTAAATACAGAAATTCTCTTAAATAGTAATGAGTTTTTTTTTTTTTTTTTTATAAAAAAGTTGGATTTAGATTTAGATAGATTTTGTTTTGTAGTATAATTTTTCTTTTTCTTTTTCGTTTCAGGTTTAGATTTAAAAATAGATGTTATATAGATTTTGTTTTACCATTTGGTCCCTTTTTTACATCTTATTTATTATTTGATCACACCCTATTTTTCAATTCCCAATCAATCAACTAAAATATAAAAATCCAACTTTGCCCTTATAATTAAAAAAGGAGATAAACAATCTTCAATCAAATTACAATAATTACAAACATCTTCAAAACCCTACTTGTCAGTGCGTCCTCCTTCAAAAACGATAGAATGTCGTCAGAGTGGACAATACATCATGCTGGACTCAATAGTGCATCGCCGGAACAAAGAGTCAACCGTGATTTCATCTTCAGAAAAAATAACAACGAGAAGATAATTGTTGTTTGTCCAAACGAGACTTGCAAATGGCTTGTTTGTGTTGCAAGGTCCAAGCGATTGGGGGAGTTGATAAAAATGTGCAATCCGTCCATTTGTATAGAAATTGATGAACAAAACTTAAAAGTATTGGCCATAATGTTGTTAGTGTGCTTAGTCAAGAAATTAGTTAGGTATCTGCAGTGTAGGTCAGATGCTGGAGAGTAGAAACGATTTACTCAATCGCAGACATTTCAGGAACACCAAACTTTTACCCAAATAGATCTCAATTCTCACCAGAATACGGATCATGACGAATTGGAATTCGAAGGATTTGTAATGGCCGCAGATGAAGAGCATTGTGGGCCACCAGATGCAGACTACTACAGAGAATTTCAGCTAAGCAGCTAAGGCATGCATGGACAACAAAACACCTGTAAATGCTTCAGGATCTGGGATTAATCTTGCAGACAAGGGCCAACGCAGCTGAAAGTCCCAGAAATTATGTTCAAGTCGTTTAACATAAGCAACATTACTAAAGATTAAGGAACCTGTACCAAGGAATCCATAACCTTTAGTTTTACCTGCTTTGCTGCCACCAAACATGACCAAGGGACCTTCTTTTTTTCTGTAATCTTGCAATATACTCTTGTTCCCTGTAATGTGCCATGAGCAACCACTATCCAGATACCATGCTTGATTCTGTATTTCCTGTAATCACATATGCAGAATTTGTACATGGCACCCATGATCATGGGTCCTCATTTGTTAGTCTTAGGTATCCACACTCGAATAGGTTTCTTGTGTAGTACCCAACACTGAGAGGCTTTGCGGTCAGGCTTGCCACATTGTAGCAATAGACCATTGGTTTAACCTCAGGTCTTCTGCTTGGATGTTGCCATCCACTCTGCTGTATACTGCACATGCAGTAGTATTGTCTGTATTGTCTCTTTGGCACGCGAAGAGAACCCCTATTCCATACAGAGTAATTTGGTGCAAATTGAGATTTTCCAAATCTTCTGTCAGCTGGATAACGAGTTATATACTCATTTCTTTTGACTGTATACGCGTGAGGGGGTTTCTTGACTTCTATTGATGCATTAGCAGAAGTCTTGGGCTTCAAGGACTGTGCAACAAAGACTTTTGTCTTGTTCTTGCCCTTTGCAGCAGAGTAATCCCTCTTCGGCACAGTCTTTGTAGACGGGTCAACCTTTATAAGTTGTGCAGTAGAGACTTCACTAGTCTGCATCCTGGTTACAGATGTCTCACCCTTCTACAAGACTTTGACAGAGATATTCTTTGTCCCTTTGATGCTGGCTGCAGACGAGTTTGACTCATGTAAGTGAATCTTTTCACTGAGCCAACTCTTGTATCCAAGCCCAGACCTATCCCATGGATATTGTCCTGTGATCAGTGCTTTTTGCAGATCCAGAAATTTACCATTCCTTGCATCCACTTGGGCTTGGAGCTCAGCAATTTTCTTGGTGAGTGAGTCCACCATCTCAGTGAGAAGTTTAACCTTCTCTTCTGATTCATTGAGTTTGTTGTCTACCATAATTAATTGTCTTTTCAGGTCATTAATTTCTTGATAGACAAGATTGTAATTCTCTCTGTGGATTACAATCAACTCAATGTTTTTTTTATTCTCTCTTGAGAGTGCAATAAAGATTTTTGAGGTCTCTTGAAGAGCCTCTTTTAGTTCCTCAGGTAAGGCATCAGAGTTGGAGAAGTCAAATACCTTCTTGCTGTCGTCAGACCTGGCCATGAGACACAACTGAGCTTTCGAGATCGTTTCTTCTTCATCTGAGTCTGTGTCACTCGAAGTCTTTGTAGCATAGGCTCTTGCCTTCTCCTTCTTGTTGGCTCCTTTTGGGTCCTTCTTAGTGGTTGTCTGCACTATGTAGCAAGGTGCCCTGGCTTGCCACAGTTGTAGCAGACAACTCTGTCTGCTTCTTTAGTTTTGTTGGCACTTAGTTTCTTCATGTTCTTCTTCTCGAAGAGCTTTTTGAATTTCCTTCCCATAAGTACAAGCTTTTCAGTTATGCTTTTGTCACTCTCAGATGAGGTGCTGCACCTCTCCTCGTCTGCCATATTCTTCAGGATTCTCTCCTGAGCTTTGAAGGCCAGTGTCTTTTTCCTGCCGTCATCTATCTGTCTCTTCTGCTCCACCTCTAGATTATAGGTGTGCAAAACGCAATAGAGTTATGCCAATGACATTTGGCAAGGTCTCTCGACTCTCTAATGGCAGTTGTCTTTGTCCCCCAGGCCTCCTAGAGAGTTCTCATGAACTTAAGGTTCACCTCCTTGTTATCGAAGGTTTTTTCTAAAGTTTTGAGATTATTGATGAGAACATTAAACCTTTCATAGAGCTTGTAAGGTTCTTATCCGCTCACATCGAGACCCATTTGTACTGCTACATGAGGACATCCTTCTTATTTTCACGGATTTCGTTTGTGCCCTCATTTCTCAGCAGTAGTGCTTCCCATGCTTCCTTCGCTGTGGTGGTATGGACCACGATCTCGAA
>JAOVYX010003768.1:0-10752 GCA_035668315.1 Drosera spatulata
GGTGGGGGTGGTATCTTATGGGAATAAAAATTTGTTTGTGATCCCTCTTTTTAAATAAGTTTTTAATGTGGTACTTCCCAGGAATCGTCACAAACCAAAACTGATTACGATTAAACCTTTATAAATTAAATTTTAATGTCATATTACTAGTGAACCTATCATATGTTAACTAACTACGATATAAAGCAACCAAATTATTAACATAATAAAAAAGGTAGCCGGTTGTGGGTCTTGTGTGGGGGCCCATAGGTTGGGTCAAATTGTGGTGGGTAATAGCCATGGACCCGGTTCCTACTGTATCTCAAAAACCTCAGCAAATATGCGGTGGTGTGCAGACACCTATAGGGACTCGCAGGTTTGGGTCCATTTTTGCCAGATCTATATAGGACTGAGGGCATTTTGATGGTCATGGGATTGGGAACTTTTTTAATATAATTTTTAATTCTCGGAGTACAATAATAAAGAGAACTAAGAAATTCCTATATTTTATGTATCAGAACAGAAATATATTTAGCTACACTTAGAGTTATGTGTGGTTCGATCATTTGATCTCCAAATCAATAATTGAATAATTGAGATTAAATGTTCGCTTTTGCATTGATTGAAAGGGGAGGAATGTTTTTGAATCTCAACCATTGATCTCCAAATCCAATGATTTAGCCACACAAAACTTTGTATATGCTAACCACATATCCTTTTTTTCAATATATAAATGTATATGTAGTTGCATATGGCATCGTGTGGATATCCAACATTAATACATATCCTCGATATATTAATACATATCCTCGATATATTGTCAAATATTCTCCCGGTTCAAGAATATTATAATCCTCACGATAATTAATTATTAATTTCTTAGAAATTAGGGTTGTTAAGGGGGTTTGTAATTAAATTTTAGATTAATTAAATTATTTAATTAATATTAATTAACTAAACAGTAATTAACTAAGTAGTGTGCTATGGAAATTTGATTGAGGGTCTTTAACTATTGGAAACGATTGTAGGAAACTCTCATAGTTTTTGTCTCAATTCACAGATAAATTATCGATAGTTTATTTGATTTGATTTGTAATGAATGGTTTGCTTGTAACAAAGAGGATGCCTTTAGTTACGTTCTCTAGGATATTGATTACCAAGAAGGCTTACATAACCAAAACTAACTATCTAATCTAACATATGTTGAAAGCATTCAATTATCATTACTAGATAATTGATTCAAGTAAGAAACATACCTAACATGAAATCATAGCAAGAAATCTTAAACCAATCACACGTTGGAGATCCTAACTAGGTTATGACAATAAAGCTTAAATCATAAATTAATTAGTTGCTACTAAACTTGACAAGAAATCTTAAACCAATTAGCTGGATTAACCTGTAACAATATCTATGACTAGTTTAGATAGAAATTATAGAGTTAATCATGGTATAGTTAAGGTATAGCATCATCTCGATGGTCAATGTAGGTGAAAACATGTGTCAATTATGAATAAAGGTTTGATTGTTAACAACATTCATATGCAATAATATGTCGAGAGGACGAGGGAGATCTAAAAAGACCATGAAAGAAACCTTAAAGTATGATATGGTCTATCATAATCTTGCAGAAGATGATGTACATGACAGGTTGAAATGGCGTCGTCGTATTCATGTAGCCGACCCCACTTGATGGGATGAAGGCTTGATTTGTTGTTGTTTTATTCTCCCGGTATGATATGGAAGTTCTGCATTACAAGCTAAAGTACTAGTGTTGCTTATCATTTCATCTGGTTGTGGTAGGATCTAGGGAGCCCCTTCTGAGGTGAGGTTCACACGACCGCTGGGTGCTACTATGCTCTTACTTGGGACATGCTTCTTTTACAAAATGTTGGCTTACTTTTGTAATCAATTCATTTCCCTTGCTTCTTTATTACTTAAGGAAATGATATTGCTATGCATCTTACTGACCAAAGTTCTATTTGGCCGGCACCATGACTAAAGGTGTTTTTAGGAGACTTCCTCTGCTCGATGTTTTTTACTGTTGTTGTCCATATGCAGAATGACTATTTCTGTCCAAGTGTCCAGTGATTTTTTTAGGATTCAACCTGATCCTAAACAAATCATTTTTGCTGTTGGATGACTAATTACAGAATCTGGAATAAGCTCATCCCTAAAGGAATCTAAATCATCTACTTGGCGTGGCTGTTTTAAGCTCCACTATAGCAAATCAAGAGATTTCTACGTCTAACTCCTTAACCAATTTCTTGCACGAACCGATTCAGTCTCATTCCGTTTATAGAACTTTTAATTAGACCTCCCTGTTTATCTGGTGAACCAATGAGCAAGAAAATATTTTCTGAATTTGTTGTTTTCTTACTTTTAGCTCTCTTCTCATTCATAGCACTCACCAGGCCTCTTGTTCAGTGTCTTTTTTTGGTTGATTTATGGACACTTTACAAACAGATGGTTTTTTTAAGTGAATTTCATGTTTCCCAAGCATTGAAACACAACAACAAATACGAAGTCAGACCTTCCTCCCATTACATGAGTTGTTAAATGGATATGAGGGCCCATTTTCCATTTAAGGGCACAATGTTCTTGAATTTCCAGAAGTTACAATGTTCTTGAGTTTGTGATGCAGCATATCATATTTAAAGATTTTTTTTTTTTTTTTTTTTTTTGAATTCTCTTGGGTTCTTTCTCTCCCTCTTTTGAGTCACACCATATGATATGGTTATTATGTATATTATCTTGTTTCTTGGGTGTGAGATTTGATAGAGGCATCATGTCATCTCTTCTTCAATGCATTTATTGCAGCTTGGTATGGTGGTTGATTTGACAAACACGGATCGGTATTACTACCCGAATGAGTTTACAAATAAGAACGTGAAACACTTGAAGGTGGGTCTCCTCTCCTATTATTTTTGTTTATTTCTTTTTCATATTTTCTTTATATTGAGGGTGTTCTACGTAATATCTTTTGCAGATACGGTGCCAAGGACGAGATTCCGTGCCTGATAATGCATCAGTAAATACTTTTTTCTTTGAAGTAAGAATGCTGTATTTTTTTTCTCTTATTTCAGTTGAACTGATAACATAGGTCTTAGATCTTTTTCTGTCCATCTGCTTTCGTTCAGTATCCTGGCTCCAGAAACTCATTGTGCAACAAGTTAGCTGTATTTATATACATTTACCTCATTGTATGGCATACCTGATGACTCATGGAAGTGATTGGCGGCATTTGCGAGTTAGCTGTCTCTAGTGGTTTTTTATAGTGTCTCTTCCACTTTCTATTCTTGGTGTTCTCCACTAAACTACTTTTTTCCTTCTATTATCTCTAGAACTTCTTGTATTCTCATACCTTTTCCAATTTAAACACTCAAAAATACTCTCATAATGCTGCTAATGAATCAATTTGAGTAAATATAATATTGGAATTCTATCATTAAATACTGAAGATCAATGTAGTTCTAATGCTTGCTTAAAAATTGTATTATACCTTCAATCTTGAGTTGTTAGTATTCGAATAGAAGTTATCATGGGATATTTTTCACCAAAATGTGTCACATGTCCAAGTGTAAAGCATAAAAACATAAGGTGTTATTGTGAAATTAAGTTTTTTAATTTATCTTCTAGCTATATGTTTTCATTGCATTGCTGGTCGCGCTCTCTGTACTACAATATTCCAACCTACTCAACTGTGACGCATTGTCATTGACAACACTTTTTGTGCTACACATGAATAAGTTTCTTTGCGGTTAGTTTGTGCTTTCTGCAGTTTTGTGGGTCTGTCTTGACTACCTTAATGACTTGTCAGGTCAGGCAATTCTTTCAATACCAAAAGGCTGCAAAAAGATATGTTCTTGTCCACTGCACACATGGGCACAACCGGACTGGTTACATGATTGTCCACTACCTTATGCGCACAATGCCAATATCTGTCTCCGACGTACGTAATTTTTGATGTGTTTGTCTGCTCACTGCATAATACCTGGAGTGTGCATTACTTCTTTGATGCTGTCTTTGCCTCTTTACAGGCCATACAAAAGTTTGCCGAGGCCCGCCCTCCAGGGATCTACAAGGAGGACTATATTGATACATTGTATACTTTTTATCATGAGCGTAAACCTGATTGGATTAGCTGCCCGCCTACTCCAGAATGGAAAAGGTCCATTGACCTCAATTTTGGAGTAGTTCCAGATGATGATGGTGATGGTGTTCTTGCTGATCCTACAAACGTATGATTGTTTATACTCTCTCTCTCCGGATAACCAATGGTGCATGTGAACTAATATATATGTGTTTTTACTGTGTCCTGCCAGTCTATTTCGGTGTATGTCCAATTTCTTTAACCTCGTGCATGGTAATGAGCATGGTTCTTAATATCTATTGGTATCTTATTGGGTTGAAGCTAAGCATATCGAATAGTGGATATCGGACAAAATGTCAGGGATATGCATCAATATTTGATGCCCACAAGATACCTTGTGTAACTATATATAGGGGTTGTGAGGGCTGATTTTACTGCAGCCTGTTTTGCTGCAGTCAACAGGCTGCAGTATACAGTAGTTTGCTCGTGGTGTACAGTAGTTTACTCCGGATGTATTGCAGTTTGATTGTTGTGTACAGTAGTTTCATAGGCAAAGTCTTAGAAAAATCAATGCACACAATTATTAAACTATATTACACCTACAACAAACTAATGTACATCAAGACCAAAGAATATATACTGTAGCTTGATTGGCTACAGAGAATTCAGACCCTAAGATGGCTGCTGCAAAACCTCCTAAGTTTTTTAGCAACCCAACAAACAAGAAGAAAACCAAGTGGATAGCAAAAACCTACTGTATTTGAAGAAGCCCCACTGATAAGTTTTAGATGGAGGGGTTTCTCCAAAGATAATAGGGTTGCAGAATGTCACGGGGATAAATTTTTGCTACCCGTGCGGCACTCAAATTACTCCCTCACTCGCTTGAGTTCTGTCTTACTCGTCACCCAAATGTGATGTTTGAGAAGACAAGAGAGTTTGGACTTGGAAACAAGCTTGTATTGAAAACACTTGAGAGTTTACAAAGCTTTGAGTTTATAAGAATGTGAGATATAGGATGTCTTGGGATGAGATGAGATAGTTTGGCCAATAGGCCTCATCCCTATATATACAAGTCCATGGAGAGTTCTAGACTTGGCATCTAGACTCTTCCATACCCTTCCCCTCCTAAGTATGTATAAGAGTCCTCTAGACTCTTCTTCCAAGATATTTACATAGAGTTCTCTAGAATGACTCCTAACTAGAGAACTCTAGAGTTGTCTAGAGAAGTGTAGAGTATTCTAGCCAACTCTAGAAAAATATAGAATTGTCTAGAGAAATGTGAAGAACTCTAGACAATTCTTCAAAGCGAACCCCATAAATTAGATCGTCCGTGACATACTCCTCCACCTATGTCGCGGACGTCCTCGTCGCGACGCACTTGCATGACTTGATCTTTTCCTTGAGTCGTCGCGAGAAGCCTTCGAGCACCCATCTTGTCTTCTTGGCAGGAGTTCCTTCCCGTGTACCTTCGGCAAGAGTTGTGAGATCTTCTTTGGCACCTCATTTGCCATGTGAGAGATCTCACCTCCCTTCAAGTGAGTAGGTTCCTCACTTTTGATTTTCTTAGAGACTTGCATAGTTGCGACCATCTTTGTTTGAGCCTTCTTCGCTCGTCGTATCATCGGAATCACACAAACTCCATCGTCCTTCACTATGTGTAAGACATTAGCGAAGGGGATTGGTATCGCCTTCATACCCACGATGAAGTCGATTCTAAGCACTAAAGGATAGTCGTCCATGGGAACGATCGTAAGATCCATCGATCCCTTTCAATCGCCAATGCGAAGCCGCACGCCGCGGGCCACGCCATCGATTGGTTCGGTCTTCGAGTTTACTGCCTTGAGCATGCCTTATTCTTTGTCGACTCGAAATCCAAGTCGCTTTGTCTCTCCCCGCGAGACAAAACTGTGAGTTGCCCCTATATCAACCAAGGCATAAGTTGTGTACGATCCGATCACCGTATCGACGTACATCAACCCTTTCGATGAAGACTTCTCCTCCGTGGTTTTCACCGCGTTAGAGATCCTCAATGAAGACTTCTCCTCCGTGGTCTTCACCGCGTTAAGGATCCTCAAAGATCTGATCTCTTGCACGGGTTTCTCTTCTACCCGAGCAACCATAACCGTGAAAGTATTCTTCTTCGGGCACTCTCGAATTAAATGAGGACCATCGCATAAGAAGCACTTTATCTCGCTCTTGGACTTCACCGCGTCCTTGGATGTGCTTTTTTTCCACCCTCTTTGCTCTTCTTTCTTCGAGTCACTCTTGCTAGCGAAACTCGAAGTCGGCTTGATCCCTTCGTGGCTCTCTCCTCCACCATTCTCGGAGTCACTCCTCCACTCCCTGTCCCTTAGAGACTCACTCCTCTTGAATTCGATGAAGGACTTCGCCGTCGCTATGGCCGCCGCAAGAGTTTGGACACCACGTCTTTGTAATTTTTGTTGTGCCCACGGTTGAAGTCCATCCTCGAAGTAGATCAGCTTGTCTTTCTCGGACATGTCGTTGATTTGGAAGAGCAACTCCGTGAAATCCTTCACATATTCCCGAATCGTGTCCGTTTGCCTCAACTTCTTTTCATCAGCTATGCCCAAGTGAAAGAAGGTGTCGACATCCTTAGCATTGCGTTTCCCGGTAAACGGCTTTGGCTTAGGGGGTTCGAACCGCGTCATCTTCCCAAAACTTGCTCCTCCATTCGTTATGGCTGCCTTACATAGCGATGTTTCTTCCCTCAAGACCCTCATCTCCTCTTGGAGAGTGGTCATCACCGCATGTATCTCCTCCATTTGCACTCGGAACTCCTTGCGGAGAGTGTCCAAGCATGAGTTGAGAGTACCTTGCAACACACCCCTGAGGCATTCCTCCCGAGCCTCGATAATATCGTTGCTAGGCACATCTTCCTCTAACCTATCCGCCATCTTAGCCACGATATATTCCACCCACGAGAGTCGTGACTCCATGGCCGCTTGAACATCTTTCGATTTTCCCCTTCCTTGGCACATGGTTGCATTCGCGATGTTCATCTTTTCGGGAATCCCATGCTCAACAATGCTTGAATCCGCCATCTCTCGAACCAAGTCTCTAATACCACTTGTCACGGGGATAGATTTTCGCTACCCGTGCGACACTCAGATTACTCCCTCCTTCGCTTGAGTTCAGCCTTACTCGTCACCTAAAGGTGATATTTGAGAACACGAGAGAGTTTAGATTTGGAAAGAAGTTTGTATTGAGAACACTTGAGAGCTTATAAAGATTTGAGTTTATAAAAATGTGGGATATAGGATGTCTTGGGATGAGATGAGATGGTTTGGTCAAAAGGCCTCACCCCTATATATACAAGTCCATGGAGAGTTCTAGACTTGGCATTTAGACTCTTCCATACCCTTTCTCTCCTAAATATGTACAAGAGTCCTCTAGACTCTTCTTCCAAGATATTTATATAGAGTTCTCTAAAATGACTCCTAACTAGAGAACTCTAGAGTTGTTTAGAGAAGTCTAGAGCATTCTAGCCAACTCTAGAAAAGTATAGAATCGTCTAGAAAAATGTGAAGAACTCTAGACAATTCTTTAAAGCGAATCTCATAAATTAGCTCGCCCGTGACAAGAAGCTAACTTAGCAGTTTTTGGAGCACCAAGGTATTCCCGATATGTATGAGAAAAATGTCAAAATGATATATGTATCTTCTTGTACATGAGTTCTAAAATATCTTTTTCAAGATTTTGAAAAGCATTTGGCTCTTCAAATCTTAGATCTCAACCTCCAATTTGATTGATGTGAAAGGAGGGAGATTGGGATGAATAGTATCTATTGGGTTATCTGGGGTGCAACTTCTGTCATGAACTACTCTAGTTAGTCATGAATTACCAAGGTTTTCCTTAGATTTGTTTTTTTTTTTTTTTTCACTTAATGGATCATTGAGGATGCTGATGCAAAGTCTAAAAGAAAGACGCTAAATTTGCTTCACATTTCTTGCCTTTTATATTCCCAAGGAACTGAATAACTCTTTAAAATAATTTATCTGCTATACCATGGAAAATACTGTCAATTTTTTTGTCAAAAAGGTGATATGTACATTAAAACGACATTATTTTATGTTGATATTGAGAATGGGAAAAAAAAAAGTAATATCGTGTTGGATAATCAGGTTAAAAAGAAAATTTTACAAGACAGCTATTCGACCAGCGATGCTGTATGGGTCAGAATGTTGGGCAATTAAGTGACAGCATGTACAGAAGATGAGTGTAAACGAGATGAAATATTAAGGTGGATGTGTGGACATACAAGAATAAATAGGATACGAAATGAAGTTATCAAACAGAACGTGGGTGTGGATCCAGTAGAAGATAAGATGAGGAAGTCACGACTAAGATGATATGGTCATGTGAAACGCAGATCAGTCACAGCTTCTGTTAGGAGATGTGAAGTTTGGGAGTTAACACATGTCAAAAGAGAACGAGGGAAACCTAAAAATACCATGAGAGAAACCTTGAAGTATGATATGGCCTATCATAATCTTACAAAAGATGATGTACATGACATATTGAAATGGCGTCGTCGTATTCATGTAGCCGACCCCACTTGATGGGATAAAGGCTTGATTTTTTGTTGTTGGATAATCAGGTCTCGGATATCGGCTAATATATTATGTCAAACCTGATATATCTACAATATTGACCTTTTTTAATATCAGATTTTTCTTGCATATTGTATTGTTTTGGGTGAAAACTGATAGTTTCGGACAATGGTAATGAGAGCTTATTAAACCTCTGGATTTCAACTAAAACCTTTAGGTTTCAAGTCAAAACCAATTGACAATGAGTTGAGTAACGCGGAATCTTATATGTAATTTTTATGAGCTTTTACTTCCCAATGTGAGTTATGTATTCTCAACATGTCAAATGCCTCTTTGGTCTTCAAGCGTGGACATGCCATAGGGATGGCATGGAGTAATTGGTGTAGTCATTGGATTATTGGGCCTATAAGTATTGGTACCATGTGAAACCCATGGAGTAATTGGTTTAGTCATTCGATCATTGGGCCTATAAGCATTGGTACCATGTCAAACCCATGTCTAACTCAAAATCAATTGTCAATGAGTAGACTTTCACAAGATCTTATATGTAATTGTTATGAGCTCTCTTCTCCCAATGTTTTGTCTTTGATTTTGTTAGTATCAAAGTTACTTCAGTGATCATATTTGCTCACAATTGAGTTATGCTGATTTACTTCGTAGTTTCGAAATTGTGTTTTGAGACTCTGATAACTTGTAGAAACCATTCTGTTTGCAGTTTTCTTATGCTTGAAAACCTTTTTTTTTTTTTTTTTTTTTTTGTTGTTCTAGGCAAATTGGTCAAAAATACCCGATGGAAGTTTCACTTGCGTTTTAGTACTCATTAGGATTCATGAGCTGTAACAATGACTCTGTGACCGATATATTATACGTGCATGCATTGTAGTTTTGTGCTTATGAACTGTAAAAATCGAAATGCATACTAAAACGTAAGAAAACTTCCATTGGGTACTTTTGCCCGATTGTCCTTTTCTTTTCCCCTTTTTGATGTCTAGTTGTCACTGCTCAGATAATGTTTATGTTGTGTTTTCAGGAACCTCGTGAGAAAAGTCTGGTCATGGACAATGATGATCTCTTAGGAGATGAAATCCCCTCAGGTCAAGAAGAGGATTTGAGGCGAGACTGCTACCAATTACTTAAGGTGTGTTTAGGAAACCAAGAAGATGATGTTGCTTATACTTGTTTGATTCTCACTCCTTGCAAGGAAATTTCATCTAAGCTGATGACTCTACCCATGTGTCATATGGATTGCAGTGTATTAATTGTTTAAATCTGTGATGTAGCAAATAGCTTTTGATTGAATATTTTATGTGTATTGGCATTTCTCAAGTCTTCTTGTATTACCCTTCATTTGAGTATCTTTGACGAGAGTTTTGATAACATTCTGCAGATAAAGGCTGCTTCAAACTTCCCGGGGTCGCATCCTGTTTCTCTTAATAGGTATATACTAAATAGATTCATGCTCTCGTAATAGCTCGGCTAATGTTTCCTTTTCATGCAGTCTAGCTGCTTTTAGGGTGGTCTTATGTTTTTATTGGAGTAGCTATGTGCAGCATGTGTCTCGTTATAACATAAAATATTACCTGAAGATAACATCTGTCTTGGAAATCTTGGTTTCGGTTGTTTTTATTGGAGTAACTATGTGAAGCAAGTGTCTCGTTTTATCATAAAATATTAACTCAGGTACCATCTACCATTGATCAATATTTTACGCAATGATGTGATCAAGTTTTTCTTTCCATGTTATCTGGAGAGAAAGGAAGAAAATTTTTGTTTCTAAGCGCTGCAAAAATTTCCAGTCATATCCTTGCTTAGTAGGATAATCCTTACAGAGTGATTTTTGCATGATAAATCTTTTCATGTGTCTCTTTTGGGAGCATGAACACAGCTCTTTCCCATTGCAACCACGTACTAAAGTTTAAGTGTGTGTTACAAGCTTGAATAGATGACATTGTTTTCCCCTTTTCCACCAAGAGCTAATTATGAGGGAAGAGGATTCAAACTGGTGGTCCATACTCATTGTTGCTTTGACTAATGACTACCACGTTGAAGAATCTAACTCTTCCATAAGCCTCAAGCTTGTTGTGAAGGCCGAAGAATGTTCTTTGCATT
>JAOVYX010003769.1:0-10751 GCA_035668315.1 Drosera spatulata
TTCAATCTTTTTTTTACCATTATTAAAATAAATAAAGCTTTATAATGTTTGAATAGAAAATGCAAAAAAAAAAAAAAAAAAAAAAAAAGAAAAGAAAAGAAAAGAAAAGAAAAGAAAAGAAAAAGAAAGAAAGAAACACAAAACAAAACACTTTCATATGTAAGAAGATTATTTTTTGTACATCTTATCAATAGTTCTTGGTATCGATCTTTCCCTTCCTTTAGTAAGAGAGTCAGAATTCTCTATGAGCCCTCTATCTCTTACTTTGACTATTGTCATTATCTTTAGGTTTGCTGTCTCGGTCTGTCGCGGAAGAATGGGGGAGGACTATTCCCCTTCCAAGGACAGGTTCTTACCTTGACTAAGGTCATGGAGACTCTCACCCGTCCGTCACTGGAAAGACAGCTTCACTTTTTTTTTCGTAGATACTCTGAGTTCGAGCTAGTCTAGTTTCCCAGTACCTTTAGTAAGGGAGGATTCAGTCTATATTGTACATAATTATGGAGCTCATTGTTTCAATTTTATCAGCAAGTTATTTCTTACCTTACTTGTCAGAGTATACTCTAAAATTTCTGCAAAAGTTATTCTATTTTTTGTTTTGAGTTGTTCCATTGTTTCATCATTTTTAAGTTTTTTCTTTTACAGCAGCACCCGATTCCCTCTGTCGATTTCGTTCTTGATTGCACTTCTATGGTTTCCTCGATATCAGGATTGACGGAGAACATTTATGTTTGAAAGGTGTTCAGGTAGTTCCATCCTACATGAATTGTATTAGTATCACGATAATGTACAAAAAGGTGTATAACGATCAATTAGCTATGTATTATTATCTTTGAATTACTTGCAAGTCAACTTGCTTACCGTGATGGTTCTCCAATAGTTGAATAAGCTCATCCGCCTTCACTTCACATATTGTGACTATTGCTTCTTCATTTCTGCATCAAAATAAAATCAATTTGTCTTTTTTTTTTTCAAAAAATAAAATAAAATGAAAGTCTGGAAAAATATGGAAAACAATGTACCTTTAATTTATGATTGTTACTTTCATTTTTTTGAGTTTTCCAGTCATTTTTTTAATTGATCCAATCTTCGTGACAGATCCAATGACATCTGGGTTCATATTGATTGATTGAAAATATGTAAATGTGTCTATAACGGAAATGCGAGGTTGATTTAAAATCAACCAACATAGCTGATTTTATACTACAAGTTTTAGTTTTTATATTATAAGTTAAAAAGTTTATATTATAAGTTGATGAATATATACTGTCAGATTTTAGTATATTTTATAAAAAATATGTCAGTATATATTTAACAACTATCAGTATAAATTTTTCAGCTTACAATATAAAATGTAATACTTACAGTACAAAATCAGCCAATACGTTATCATAAATCAGCTCCAACATTCAATGGATATTAACATGAAAATATATAATTATGGACAACACTTACCAAAATTTCATTTTTCGATGCCAACATCTGCTCCGATCTTATTGTAGTTTAAAAGATCAAATTTGAATTTAGGGAATATAGACACAATCAGAATATTTTCAATTCTTGTCTTGTATGTAAATATAAGGTCCATGGATAATTGGATTGACATGTATTTTTCAAAATTTTTTATTATCTTCCCGTTTCTAAGTATATATATATCGCCTATTGCGAAAACTATGTAGTATTTCTTATGTATGTTGAAGCGTATGGCGATTAAGACATGATCATTCTAGCACATCATAAAATAAAGGCTAGTTGATTGAAACAAAAACGCTATGGTGCAAGTATTAAAATGCTAATTATTGTTGATTGAAAAAAAAAATTCATTATGGATAGAAACATAGAATTTATGACATGTAATTATAATAGTGATTATCTAGATTATACTTTCATCTTTAAGTTTTTCCTCTTCTTATCACTATATGGGTATGAAGAATGATGCACACAAATTTTATAGAATATAAGTTTTGGTGTTTTCATAAAAAACAAATTTTTTAAAGACTGTCTACCTAAAATGCACAAATTACTAATATAAATGTTCATCTATATCTAACGTAAAAATCATAAGATATGGAGTAAAAAATTATTAGATTAAAATGGATGGTTATGATTGGATGTAAAAAATTAGATTAAAATGAATGGTTGTCATTGGATGTGAAATATTAGATTTTAATGTATGTAAATAATATAAACAATTAATCTTATGTAATTAATCTTATGATTGGTTATGAAATATTAGATTAAAAGACATGGATGGCTCTTGTGATTGATCGTGAAATATTAGATTAAAAGATATTAGATTAAAATTTTAAATAAAAAATCATAAGATATGGAGTAAAAGATCATAAGATTGTGTATAGTGATTTGAAGCCAAGGCTTGAGTCGACGACGGGGAGATCCGCTCGCTGACGCCAATCTATGTTATGGGATGGGGATGACCAAAGAAAGTGAGAAGTAGCAGCGAGAAAATCCCTTTAGGCTCGATGATCCATTGTGGAACACAAATTGCTGAGGAGAAGATAACGGTTCGTAATGCGAAAACTCAAGACGGATGAGGACTTGGATGATGCTGTGAAACTGAGATGGGCTGACATCATAGAAGGGGAAGGCTCAAGGTTGCACCCTGATAGTGGTTGTCATGATCTAGGGTTTGGTGTAAATATGGAGATGAATCGAAGTAAGAGAATTGATTGAATCTGGATTTAGTGGATAATAGGGATGAGATTTTGTCCATAGAGATAGATGATGTAAGGGATGAACGAAGATACTGGGTTATAGCATTGATTGGATATGTAGTTGGAGGTAAATTATCGTTTGCAGTGATAAAGGGATTTGTTAAGGCTCAATGGAAGGGGATTGTGCAACCTAAAATACTACTTCATGAATCTGGATACTTTATTTTTCAGGTTTACTGATATGCAGGATAGAGATTAAGTGAAGGGGAGTAATAGGTTATTAATCCAGACCCTTGGTGTTGAGAAACTGCGAACCAAACTTCAAGTTCAATGATTCTGTGCTTGACAAGATCCCTATGTGAATATAGCTTCCTCGTTTAGATTTGTAATCCTGGGATAAAAGAGCTCTTGAGAAGAATGCTAGTAGAGTGGGAGTCACTTTGTATACGGATCATCAAACAGCTGTGAAAGGGAGAGTGTCCTATCCTAGGGTTCTGGTTGGTGGATACAAAAATAGACTTAGTAGAAGTTGTTCAGTTTAGAGATCCTGATGGTGAGCTGGCGCAACAAGAAGTGTTATATGAATGGAAGCCAATGCGATGCATGAAATGTGAGAAATGGGGACATACTATTGCTTTGTGTAGATCCAAGCATAAGGGGAAGATGGTATGGGTGCCTAAGGATAAAGAAAATGGTCATGAACCTGTGAGCCCTGTGTTACAAAAAAAGG
This sequence comes from Drosera spatulata, assembly GCA_035668315.1. Taxonomy (NCBI): domain Eukaryota; kingdom Viridiplantae; phylum Streptophyta; class Magnoliopsida; order Caryophyllales; family Droseraceae; genus Drosera; species Drosera spatulata. Next base: position 3,403 of record JAOVYX010003769.1, read on the forward strand.
AGGACTGGACCTTAGTAACAAAGAAGAGCAAGCCTTTGTAGCACTTGGAGTTTGACAGTCATTCTGGTGCAAAGTTTTTTTCTCAAATGGAGGGGGAAGTGTGGATGAAAAGGCTCAAGTCACAGCCACCTTGGTTTCTGAGCAACTGTTGAAGGCGATCTTGGTTCCCCCTTTAAGGGATAATCCACAAATATGATTGTGGCTTGGAACATTAGGGGTTTGAATAAGTCTGAGAAACATGTAGCTGCCAAGCAATTAGTTAGGAAGTTTTCAATTAAGGTGTTGGGTATCCTTGAGACAAGGGTGAAGGCAGTTCATTTTAATAGAATCTCTACTTCGTGCTCTAGTAGATGGGGTGTAATAAACAACTACTATTTTGCAAAAAAATGATAGGATATAGGTTTGTTGGGACAAGTCTCAGTATGAGGTCAAGTATATCAATGGTACAGATCAAGTCATGCATAGTGAGATTAAGGCTCGTAATGGCTCATTTGTTGCTGTTGTTTCGTATGTCTATGCGTTGAATACAAGCCTGTAGAGATGTGGCTTGTGGGAAGAGCTAATGAGATGCAAAGAGTCTTGCACCTTGCCTTGGAAGGTGATGGGAGTCTTCAATGCTTCTGTTAAAGTTGAGAAGAAAGTAGGATATGAGGGAGTTAGTATAGAACCTAGTGATGAGATGCTGCATTGCTTGAATTTTTGTGGTCTTGATGATCTTCCAGTTGTGGGTTGTCTACATACATGGTGCAATAATAAGAATTTCGATTCTTGAATGAGAATTAAACTTGATAGGGTTTTGATAAATGCCATCTCGATGGAGACTTCCAATGCCTTATTTCTAGAGCCCGGGATCTCTGACCACTCTCCAATGATTTTGCAGATAAAGGAGACTAAGAAGGCTTTTTCTCACTTTCAATACCTTAATATATGGAGTAGGCATCCCCAATTCATAGCAGCTATACCGAGGGAGTGGAGCAGGCCTCCCTATGTTTCGTGTTGTACAAAAGTTGAAAAGTTTAAGGATAGCTCTTTGACAATTACATAAGTTTGGTTTCTCTGATCTAAGTAAGCAGGTACAAGAAGCTGAAAGTCACTTGCATATGGTTCAAATGCAGCTCCGAGACAAGTATTCTGATGAAGGTAAAGAGGAGATGAAGCTGGCGATGGATTTATATAAAGAACTATTAGCAAGGAAGAAAGGTTATCTAAAGCAGTTGGCTAAGAAGCACTGGTTTAATTCCATGGACAGGAATATGAAGTACTTCTATGGTATCCTCAAAAGAAGAAAAGCCAAGAAGAAGATATTTTGTGTTAAGAATGAGGCTGGGGTATGGTTGAATGATGAAGCTGAAGTGATTAACGAGTTTACTCAGTATTTCAAGATGTTATTAGGCAGTAATGCATGACCCCTTGATTGATGACATAGTGAGAAAGGCCTTCGACAAGCTGAGCCATTGTCCCCGTACCTTTTTGTCATGGTCATGGAATACTTGGCTCGAAGATTCCAAAGAATGGGAGGAAACAAAAGCTTAAGTTTCATCCAAAATGCAAAAGACTAAAAAACATAAGTTTTTGTGAACCGAATCTTCATTCGATGAAACTCATTAAACGGAGCTAGAATCCTTTGCTCAGGAGAGTGGACTTCAGATCAGTCTGCATAAAAGGGCCATTTATGTGATTGGGGTTTCAAAAGAAAGAAAAAAACTGGTTCTGGAGGAATTAAGCATCCAGTTGGGTCACTTTCCAGTTCGATATCTAGGGGTTCCCTTTGCTGCTCAAAGGTTTCATGTTAAAGCTTATAAAGGTCTTGTTGAACGGATTACAGAACGTATTACAAGCTTGCATCTTAAACACCTGAATTATTGTTCGTGACTTTGTATATCACGCCTAAACACAAGTGCACGTGTCGTAACAAGTATAAAAGTGAGTATATCAGTTATCGTCCTACGAGAACTTATATCTAGCGACCGAAGTATGAGTAGTGTTCATTGGGTTAAATAACCAAAATGTGATGAGTTGTTACGTGACACTAAGGATTCTACTAACTAAACTAAGATAATTGAAACCAACAACACAACGATACAGGATCGAGTTCTAAATGTGAAAGGGAGTAGGGTCGTGACTTCGTCTTTTGATTATATTTAGCTACTATATCGTTTTAATAGTTAATCATGAATCGTGGTTATAAACGAATACCTAAGGTGTAATCTATTCTCTAGAGTCCTCGACTATGTCAAACCAAACGCCGTATTTATCATCTTTCGATGAGAGGCCGTCACGTTACGAAAAGCATAAAATTCAACGAAAGCGACCTTTACGCACGTTACGCAAGCGACCTCTCGATCTTGCATTCAACGTGCGGACATGTGGCCAAATTCTCGATACGAAACTATGCTCTCGGATTCAAATCATACCCTAGATCATACAACAAGTGATCAATTTATTAAAGCATTAAGAACAACCACATATCATAATCACAAAACAATCAAATTAAATTAACAAAATAAGGGTAACATTAATATAAACATCCGACTACATCTTAACCCTAACAAAAGGTTTAGTTCATGATTCGAGTATTAAGACAATACAACAAATACCTAATGTGCATGAAAAATCATTATAGTACAAGTGGAAATCAAAACAAGTCAAGAATGTAAAATCGATATCGAGACAAAATCCGGTTCGTTCCGATGAAGTCCATTGATGTAGCGTCGTTTCTCAATGAGTCGTAGCCATCTCCCCCCAAGAAATACGCTCCAAACCCTAGGTTTTCGTCAATTGTCGTGTATGATGATGGATGAAGTTGAATGAATGTGATTATGAGCTAAAAAAGAGTATTTATAGGTATTTAGAGAAGTAAAGATCTCGAAACGCATGGTGGTACAAAGTGCCCGGGCGTTTTGGTATTTTAACAGGTTGATTGATGGCAACAATTTTATCATTGCGCTCGGGCGTGGTGTTACAAAGCGCCCGGACGTTCTGGTGTTTTTACTGGTTACTTGTCGAGGCTTTATCTTCGCGCTCCAAACTTCGTTTACTTCCGTTTTCGTTTCGTAACGATCGTCTTTTTTTTTATGCTCTTCTAACATAAAAAAAACATAAAAATAGATCAAAAAGCTCAAGGATAAGTATTTTAATCCAAATACATGTGAAATATACAACAAACGACGTCGAAAACGAAGACAAACATAAGTATGAATCATCTTTTCTTGCATTATTTTTTCTCTCTTCACTCACTCACAATTCCTATCTTTCACTCACAATGGCATTTAGGTAAAAAAGCATTAAGTCAATGTTATTCTTAATATTCTTATTCATTTAACAAATCGTAATTTATGTGGACTGAGAGAGTAAATGACTAATACTACATCCGTCTTAATTTAATTATAACGGTTTGACGCGACACAAGATTTTATGTATGTGTTGAAATTTGATGAAGAAAGAATATTTTTTCTAGAAGTACTGGGATATATTGGGATTTAGAAAAGAGAATGAGATATAAAAAAAAAAAGGTGGTAGGGTAGTTTGATTATACCGGTATAAATTCATTACTAATAAAAAAAGAATAAAAATATAATATTTGTATTGAAAAAAATAAAAACTATTATAATTAGATAATTAAAATTATACTATGAAAGTGATATATTTACACCTAAGTGTAGATATTTTTCTTTAGATATCACCTACATTTGAGGCTATTAAATAGACTTACCTAATTAACTATTAATTAGACCTAATCACCTTGATTAGGTGAGAAAATTAGGTGTTAATTAATTAACTTGAGTCCTATAAATAGAGCTCATTTGTAAGGTGTTATGTACACATTTTCAAGAGAAGAAAATCTCTCTTTCTCCCTCTAATCTCTCTCTAAAATATTTTATTATTTTCTTAATTTCGATAATTATCTTTCGAAGAAGTTAATCCGGCGTAAACGTTTTTGTTATAACACGTTATCAGCACGAAATCTCCAACCAGCTGAGATCAAAAGGCAAACAAAGATAATTTATTATATTTGCATAATTTGATTTTGTTTGATTAATATGATTATAATCTAAATAAAATAATTATTATTCCATCGCCGGAGGAAGTATCGCCTCAGTGGAAACCTATTATTTAATTTTAATAATATTTATGGTTTCACCGTCTGACGAAGTATCGTTTGTGTGGAAACCTATTAATCAGTTTCAATACGTTGATGTAATTTACCCCTTTTATGTGGATCACCCGCAAGTTTGACGTGGTTTATCCCTTTTGTGTGGTTCACCCGCGAATATTGAAGTTATCCCATTTTTGTGTGGTTTATCGGCAAATGACGAGAAACTTTATATCTCATGTTGGAGTATGTGCTCTAAGTAGTGAGAATTAACTTATTTATTTTTATTAAGGTACAACAAACGACGAAATGGCCTCCAATGATGAAGAAATAGCAAACAGAATTCGGAACAATCTTAACAAATTATTATGTTATTTGTTATTATTAGTAGTCCTTAATATTGTAATAAATTTATCATGGATGTGTTTAGAGAAATATGAGAAATATGTGTTTAATAAATTTATCCATACTTTATATAAATAAGTTTAATAGTTTTATCATTTTGATGTGTTTAGAGAAATATGAGAAACCTTGCAAAGTTGGAATTCAAAGCATTAGATCTATCAGAAAAAAAACTACCTATCATGGATTCTTGATATTGAGTTGCACCTAGATGTCAAAGGTATAAAACATACCATAATGGAGAACAATGAAGCAATCCACAAGAAAATGCTCAAGCACTAATTTTCTTAAGGCATCACATTCATGAGGATTTGAAGTTTGAATATCTTACTGTCAAAAATCCATATGAATTATGGAGTAATTTGAAAAGGAGATTTGACCACCAGAAGATGGTTTTTTTTCATTGGCCAGACATGAATGAGCAACTTTAAGGTTGCAAGATTTTAAATTTGTCCAAGAATATAATTTTGCTTTGTTCAGTATTACTTCACGTTTGACATTATGTGGAGAGCCTAAATCGAATAAGGAATTGTTGGAGAAAATATATTCTATTTTTCACCCCGCGAATGCAACTCTGATGCACCAATATCAGATTTTGAAATTCACTGAATATAGTGAATTACTTTCATTGCTCCTTGTTGCTGAAAAGAACCAGGAGTTACTGATGAAAAATTTCCAGGCTCGTCTAGTTGGTTCCGCCCCATTGCCTGAAGCAATGGTCACCAGAAGTGGTAATTGGCGAGGAAGAGGACGAGGTCGTGGAGGTGTTCGTGGTCGTGGAAGATTCCATGATCGACGTTATAATCCGATTGCAAGTGTGAGCCATCAGAAAAGACAAGATGGCAATCAGGCACAGAGGAGGGGAAAAACTCCATGTAACAGACCCAGGGAGAATGCCAAAGGAAAATGCTATACTTGTGGAGTGGAAGGTCATTGGTCTAGATCATGTAAAACTCCCAAACGTTTTGTTGATATTTATCAAAACTCCATTAAAGATAAAGGTAAAGCACCAGAGACGAACTTCACTGAAGAACAGCATCAACCAATTTCACCACCTGAAAATATTATAGATTCAACTGGGTGTTCCAATTCTAAAACAGATGAAAAGTATAACGAAGAAGCTGAATATGAACCTCTAGAATGGTGGAAATATGTTTGTAATTCTCCTTGAAGTTGTATTGTTTATGTATTTTCTCTTTTTCAATATAATAAACTTTGTATTAATAAAGGGTTTTATTTACAGAATTGTCATGGAAGATGTGTGCATTGTTGATAGTGCAACGACTCACATAATATTGTAACTAAGAAATATTTTTCAAATTTGAAGATGGATGAATCAAATGTCAATAAAATCTCTGGTACTTCAAGGATCATTAATGGTTTTGAAAGTGGTAATTTCACACTATAAAATGGTACGTAAATCCATGTCAAACATGCCTTATACTCCTGAAAATCCAAAAGAAATCTTTTAAGTTTCAAAGATATTCTTTTTAATGGTTTTCATTTAGAAAATGCAACTAAAGATGAAAAGCAATATCTTTATATCACCTCTTTGGTTTTTGGTAACAAATAAATCATTGAAAAACTTATAGCTTTTCAATCTGGGTTATATTTTATCAAAATTAAGGCTATTGAGTCTTATAATGTTACGAATTCAAAATTCATTGATTCTAACACAGTTTTGTTATGGCACGAGCGACTTGGTCATCCAGGTACTACAATGATGCGTCGTATCATTGAAAATACCAATGGACATCCTCTTAAGAATCAAAAGGGTATTTTGAAAAATAATAGTCACCCTTGCATTTCTTGTTCACAGGGTAAGTTAATCACAAGACCTTCTCCATCAAAACTTCCTTCTGAGTTGCCTTTATTTCTTGAAAAGATTCAAGGAGATATTTATGGTTCAATTTATCCACCATCTGATCCATTTAGATATTTCATGGTTTTGATTGATGCTTCTACAAGATGGTCTCATGTATGTCATCTATTTACTCGTAATGTTGCCTTTGCCAAGCTTCTTACTCAAATTATTAAATTACGAGCACATTTTTCTAATCACCCCATCAAGTCTATTCGTCTTGATAATGTCGGAGAATTTACTTCAAAGACATTTGATGAATATTACAGCATGTCAATAGGTATCTCAGTGGAACATCCTGTTCCTCATGTTCACACACAAAATGGTTTAGCCGAGTCATTGATAAAAAGAATCCAATTAATTACTAGACCTCTACTTATGAAATGTAAGTTATCTATCTTTGCTTGGGGACATGCGATATTACATACTACAGGTCTCATCCTCATTAGACCAACTGTTTATCATAAGTTCTCACCATTACATCTTATTAAAGGTCAAGAGCCAAATATTTCTCATCTAAAAGATTTCGGATGTGCTGTATATGTTCCTATTGCACCACCTCAACGTACTAAGATAGATCCACAAAGAAGACTTGGAATTTATGTGGGTTTTGATAGGTTTTCAATTATAAGATATCTTGAACCTCTTACTAGAGATCTTTTTACAGCACGTTTTGCAGATTGTCATTTTGATAAAATTTTATTTTCTACTTTGGGTAAAAATAATGTTTTATTTAAACAAAAGTCAGAATTTAATTGGGAGTCAATGGGATTGCAGGGATTAGATATGCGTACAAATCAATGTGAAAATGAGATAAAAAGAATTATTCACTTACAAGTCATTGCAAATCAAATACCTGATGCATTTAATGATGTAAGTAAAATTATGAAGTCGCATATACCTGCAGTAAATGCGTCATCAAGAATAGACATACCTCAAGAGAAGGATGTTAGTAGAGACCTTGTTAAGGCTCATATTCTTGATGATAAACCA
>JAOVYX010003770.1:0-10751 GCA_035668315.1 Drosera spatulata
GGCGTCCCAATGCGTATCCGAAGCCTATGGTGAGAGTACGGGATGAAGATGCGATGATTCCTCCTTGTTTTTCCCTTCTTTTGATCGCCTTTCTTCTCCTCCCTCTTCTCTGCCGCCTCCTTGTGTTCCTCTACCGAGATTCTTATGTTTTCAACTCTAGGGAAGGTTTAAATAGGCTTAGGAACGAAACAAGATTGATCGGACGGAACAAAACTAAAATCCTGCAGATCCAGCCCGTCGCGCCCGTGCCAGTAAGTCGTCGCGTCCGCGCCTGGTCTGAAGGAAGGCGCGTCCGCGCCTCAGAATGGTAGCGCCCGCGCCAGTGCTGAACTACGGTTCTAAAGTTGCAACTAAAAATAACAAACGACGTTCAAAAATTCCCTAAACTTATACATAGCGTCTATACACATAAATCTAGATAATCGTAACAAAAGTTTGCTGAAAAGCCTCCCCGAAGAGCGTAAAATATTGATGAGACGTGCAATACTGTTCTTCGAGTTCTTGAATTTCCATTTTGCGATTCTTCATCTTTTTGCTTCAATTTTCCATCAAATCTGCCATAAAACCATAACATACAGCAGTACCAACATTCCGAGACGAAAAGACACTTAAAATACAATTTAGACAATTTAAAGGGAATAAAAATAAACGTTTAGAACGATAAAATGATGTGTGATTTCATACACATCAAAGCTCTTGTTGCTTCAATCTTTTAAGCTTATTATTACGTTAAATTCAAGTTTAAAATCATAAAATGGTTCAATATTATGAAAAAGAGTGAACCAAAGTGTTACATGATGGGAGTAATGTCCGAATGCTTGAAGGTTTAAGAGTGTTTTGGATAACACGTTGATGGGTTTTTTAAAAAACGATGACGATTTTCGCAAAATTATTGACAATTTTTATAATATTTATTTTATATCAATAAAAAAGTATAGGGTTAGGGCCAAGTCGGGTCGGCCCTTTGGATAAGGACCTGGGTTAGGACCAGAACTCAATCCATGAAGAAAAAACCCTATGAGGCTCGACCCTTTAAAGCCCGAGGCCCTACCCCATATATAGTAAAGGGCTTGAAAGCCTAGGATCGGTCTGGCGCAAGTCCTATATTTTCACACCTCTAATTCGAGTGTCAATTTTTTTTAATTACTTTAGAAAATATTGTTACCACTTGGACGAGTGGAACAGTAAAGTTTATTACAATGACGAGATCGTGTAAGAATTCAACTGAGAAAATCTCTAAACAAGAAAACATTTCATTTTCAATACTTTTAACTGTTCAACAATGAAGTGCACAAAGAAGAATTGTTTCCCCCTCTAGGGTTTCTTTAGTGTCGTATCCCTCTAGTAGAGCTATCAATTGGTTTCCGACACAACAATAGTGAATCTTCGGAAGGTCAGAACTTCTACTTATGGGTCAATGGATTGAGGACATGGGTCAGAAGCTTCGCTAGACAAAGGTTGAGAAAGATGGAATAGACATACCAACGAAGATAATCTTGGATGAGGAGAAGAACGATGGCTATCAAGCGTTAGAAAACTTGCTTTTCCAAAGAGAAATTTCGATAGAGATATTAAAATCGTTTGTGGTTAAAACATGGGTTGTGGCTGGGAAGGTTGAATGCAAGGCCATGGGTTCCAATGTTTTCGTCATCCATTTCGAAAAAGAAGCTGACATGAGTAAGGTTCTTAATGGAGGAGTGTGGCACTACGAGAATAAGCTCCTTATATTGACCAAGCATGACGTGACCAAGCACCTGACTGAATACACTTTTGATTCACTACCGATATGGATATAATGTGATAACGCCCCTTTGAAAGATATGCATAATACTATGGCAAAGATCGTCGGTCAAAAGATTAGGAGAGTCCTCCTAGTTGATGTCAATGAGAAGGAAAGAGTGAATGGTCAAAACCTACAAGTGAAGGTAGAGATCAATATTCATAAGCATGTTCCACGTGGCTTGGTAGTCAGAATACATTGCATGGAAAGCAGGTGGGTGCCTTTTCGATATGAGAGGCTTCCCATTTTTGTTACATAAGTGGTATAATAGAGCATCGCATAGCAGAGTGTAATAAAGTGCCAAAATAGAAGAGGGGCAAGAATAGGGTTCAACAAAAAGAATGCTAGTATGGAGCGTGGTTATTAGTCGCTCCTCCATGACGGGGTCAGGGAAGTTTCGTGGTGGTTCGACAACAGGAGCAGCCAGACATGTGTGACAGAGATCAAGGTGTGGACAAGATCAACAAAGATGCAGCGATACGAGTAAAAAATGAGTCTGAGGTAGAACCTGATCCTTTTATTGTTGGATTGGGAGACAAATTAGTTGTTAAAGGCACTCATGGTAGTATCCCTGAAAAGAACATAGGGACGGAAGCTAATAATTTGATAGTCATAGGGAAAAAGAATATTGACCTAAACAGCTATAGTAGGGATCCGCTACCATTCGCTTGAGTCTCATGCCAAAGGTAAAATATCAGGTTTTGACGTAGACTTCGCCCAAGATGTTGTGGAAGAAACTGGAGTCGATCCACATATCCAAATCATTGTCAAATAATCTGTTCTTGAAGATAGTTATGTTTGATCTCAAGATAAAGGAAGGAGCAGATTTGAATGATCACATTGTAGAGTTCAACAGGTTGGTAACTCAGTTAACCAGTTTAGAAGTGAAGGTAGATCCGGAAGATCAAGCCTTGATCTTATTGAAGTCACTTCCTAGTTCTTATGTTACGCTCAAGACAACCTCACTTGTCGGGAGAGAAAATTTGAAGGTTAAGGATGTGATTTTTGCGGTGCTTGGTACTAGTAAGTTGAACCCAAATCCAAGTCCAAGAGGTGAAGGCTTAGTACCGAGGTCCAAGTCTAAGAGGAGGACGAAAGACAAGTCTCAGGTGGAGTGCTATAGGTGCCATAAGTTGGGACATTACGCGATGGAGTGTCCAGAGAACAAGAATAGAGGGAGAAAGTCAAGTTCTGCGAATGTGGCAGAAGGAAACCATGACAACGAAGATAGAGAGCTCTACATGATCTTAGAGTCATCGTATCTCCAGAAAGATTCTATGATAGGAAAAGATTCCAAGTGTTGCCGGATATCCGTGAAGCGTAGAGTGATGAGGATATGTAGAGGCATCATGATCGTGATGAAGGCTCTAAAGGTTGAAAGCCAGTTTATGATGATTAGGAACGCGATTGTGATAAGTGCGATTGAGGAGACAATGCTTCGAGGACTGTCATACGAGAATCAAGACGGAAGCCAATGTTGGAGTGTCAAGATGCCGAGAGATGGTTCAGGTGACATGATCTCAGGTGGTTCACGTACAGGTGATGTAGTTCCAGTTAGTCATTAGGGAGCTATCAGATTTAGTGTAGCCAAAGCTGCGGAGTCTAGATTACGCGTGAGGCGTAGAGCATGAGAGTTGTGGACTACAAAGAGCTCAGGTAATGCGAGAGGTACTAGTGCCAAAGATTAGCTAATGATAGAGAGGACTGAAGGTGGTAGACCATCATCTAGGATGACTTGTCGGTACAGGTGGGTGCTGAATGCGGAAGCAAATGTGGTGAGCCTCACCTTTAAGGTCTCAAATTCCCAATAGTGAAGAATGTGGTGGAGCGCTCCCACCACAGGAAATGGGGTACAAGGTCGTGCTCGAGAAGGGTACGAGGTGGTCACTCAATCTAGGTGTTTCGGAAAGCTCAAACAGGCATTCGAGTTCTCTTCGACAAAGATAGAGATTGTTGGACTTTGTCTCAAGAAGACGTCAGACAGGGCCGCAGGAGTTTTTTCAAAGCGCATGGGGGTGCGGGCTTTGTTCGTGGAATAGGGAACCAATAAAAGGAATGCGAGATTTGGTCCGGGTTTCGATTATACCTAAGTCTATAAATAGCACTGTATCAGTTATAGTTGTATATAGATCTCAAGAGGATTGTCATAGAGACTGTAAGAGGCTTTCTTTAGGGTTTGAGTGAAACACAAAAGAGATTGAGAGATAGAGAGAGACGATCGTTTGTAATCGTGTGATTCGATTGGTGGATTGTTTCTTGTGGGGTTTTTCTCCCGACGATCGGGTTTTCCCCATGTTAATTCTTACGTGTTGTTGCTTTGTTTCATGTTCGTATTGATTGTTGTCTGATTGTGGTATTTGGATCTATCAGATTCTTGGGTTGAATTCGGAACGAATTCGTAACATTTACCATGCTGAAAAGCTAGGAGGCACACCTCGAAATCCTCGACTGGTTATAGCTTTCCATGAGACTCTCAATGTGTGTGCATTACAAGATCTGGGATACAATGGACCTAAATACACATGGTTTCGAAGAGTGCGTTGGGGCATAATAGTTCTAGAAACACTAGACAGAGCTATCAGAAATATAGATTTGATCAACATATTCCCTGAAGCTTGGGTCCAAAACATAGTGACATTGGCATCAAACCACCTTGTCGTACATGTACAATGGGGCCAACCTTTCGGCTCAGTCAACCAAAAAGGGGAAAGGAACATGATAAAGGTTTTTAGATATGAGTTATATTGGGACTCAGAGAAGGAATGTAGAGATATGGTTGCAGTAGTCTGGAATTATCAAACGGGTACACGGACATTGCTAGCATGTTGACTAAACTTAACCGTGTCAAGGGATCTCTGGCAAACTTAAGAGCAACATAAGCGAAGCACAACACAAACTGTAAGTCGCACACCTACAAGAAGATGAATACCTTTGCCGACAAACAGAAAATTCATTCAGATTTAGACATTTTTTGAAAAAAAGAAAAGAAAAGAAAAGAAAAGAAACATACTAGGCACAAAGAGCACAGATCAATTGGATTTGTAAGGAAGATAGAAATACGGCTTTTCTCCATTCGCAAGAAAGAAAATAGAGAGAAAGAAATGTTCTCTGTGGATTGAAAGATGAAAATGAAAGATGGCTTACAGAATCTAGTGCAATTACAAAAGAAGTCAACCCATACTATGCGAAGCTCTTCACATCCAAAGAGACAGGAAATGGACAATCTGGATTCACCTAACTGGTCATCCGAGCTCAGTATAGATCATGTTACTTTCCTGGACTTTCCCTTCTCTGCAGTAGTCATAGAAGAAAGTGTTAGACAAATGAATGACAATAAGGCTCCGGGTCCGGATGGTTTAAATGCTCAATATTTTAAAAAGTCACTTGGACATAGTGGGTGAGGAGCCCAAGCTACCCTTTCTTACTTGAATGAAGGTTTAGAATTGTCGTGTGTAAACTCTACTTTTTTGACTTTTTTTTTATGTCAAAAAACCAAAGAACCTTGCATAATTTCGTCCCATCAGTCTCTACAATGTGTTTTACAAACTAATCTCGAAAACACTTGCTAATCGGTTAAAACAGGTTATGCCTTCTCTGATTTCTTATTCATGGGGAGCATTTGTGGCGAAGCACTTGATAGTAGACAATGTTATAGCGGCACTTGAGATAATGCATTTTATTAGAAATAAAAAACAGGGTGGGGGAGGCTTTTATGTTCTAAAACTGGATATGGAGAAGGCTTATGATAGGTTGGAATGGCCCTTTATTCGAGCAATTATGTTGAGGATGAGATTCTCTATGAAGTGGGTAAAGCTAATCTGGCAATGCATCTCGACTGTCACTTTCTCAGCCTTGCTCAATGGCAAACTGGCGTGCCCGATCCGGCCATCACTAGGCATTCGACAAGGGGACCCTATTTTCCCCTTCTTGTTCATCTTGTGTGTCGAACCTCTATCTTTCCTTATTCAACAGAGCGCAATGAGTAGGGAACTACAAGGGGTATCTGTGTGTAGGAACGCTCCTAAAGTAACCCACTTATGTTTACGGATGTTAGTGTTCTGTTAGTCACAGCAACAAAAAAAGAGACAGAGGCCATTCAGCACATATTGAGCAGGTAGGAACGAGCATCAGGACAGAGAATAAATAGATCGAAATCCATCATATTTTCCAGCCTAAGTACTCCAAGGACAATGAGAGAAGAGATCAAAGAAGTCTTGGGGATATGAGTGGCAACCGATCTAGGAATCTACTTAGGTATGCCCTCAGTTGTTCTACACTCTAAAAAGATAATTTTCATAAGGGCTACTGACAGATTCGGGAAAACAATTTGGGGATGGGACAGTCAACTTCTATCAACAGCGGGCAAGGAAGTCCTAATAAAAGTGGCACTACAGGCAATTTCAATGTACCTTATGAGCTATTTTCGTGTACCTGAAGCGGTCATCCAGAATTGCACAAGGAGTGTAACAGATTTCTTTGGGGCTCTAACCTGAAAAGAGGGAAAATTCATTGGATGTAGTAGGAACGATTATGTCAACCCAAGAAATTGAGTGGGTTGGGATTATGAGAATTAGGGTGTTTCAATAATGCCTTACTTACAAAGAAATTGTGGAGATTAATTATGAACCCAAGCACGCTTGCAGCCAGAATTCTTAAGGCTAGATATTATCCGACTGGAACATCGCTAACAGCTAGTATCGGGCACAATCCATCATATTTTTAACGGACCCTTTGGAACACACGATCGATCCTGGAATCTGGATTGTGTTTGAGGGTGGGATATGGCTCGTCCGTTAGGATAATTGGCAACCCTAGGCTCCCACAATTGCCAGACTCAAGAATTCTACTCCTCCTTGATTTGTCCAAAAAATACACGAGTCTCACAGTTAATCGACCCAGCTTTTCAACGATAGAAGATAAAATATATCAGGACTCTATTCCCAACACAAATTGCCACACACATCTTCAACATACCTATAGGTTATCTTGCTCATCAAGACAAGTTGATGTGGAAACTAGGAACCGGGGTCAATTTTCTATTAAATCACTGTATCGAAAGTCTTTGATATCAAATTTGGAGTGAAAGAAGTAGTAGAGAAGGATGTTGAGTGGAAGAAGATGTGGAATGTGATCAGCCCACCTCGAGTTAAATTCTTCTTGTGACGGACCATGTGAGATGCATTCCACTCCTTAACAGAATAAGAAAGAAAGGACTCGTGATAGAGGAAGGCTGCTCATGATCTAATGAAGAAGGGGAGTCAATCCTTCACAGCCTGGTTACATACCCGAAGGCAGCCGAGGTTTGGAATCTAAGCTCCTTCAAAGAATTTATGCAGATTGATGAGCCAACCTTCACTGCTTGATGTTGAGTGGAAGAAGAAGTGGAATGTGATCAGCCCACCTTGAGTAAAATTCTTCCTGTGACGGACCATGTGAAGATGCATTCCAGTCCTTAACAGATTAGGAAAGAAGGGACTCGTGATAAAGGAAGGTTGCTCATGATCTGATGAAGAAGTGGAGTCAATCCTTCACAGCCTGGTTACATACCCGAAGGCAGCCGAGGCTTGGAATCTAAGATCCTTCAAAGAATTTATGCAAATTGATGAGCCAACCTTCACCGCTTGGATCTGACCTGTCGTGGCAGGCTTCAACATCATCCAATTTTGTCAAATCGTAGCTATTTTGCGTGTTATATGGTGAAATCGCAATCAATGTGTCCATGAGGGAGAAGTGAAACCAACCTTCTTTGTGGTAAAGCAAACATTATCGACAATCGAAGCTCTAGTCAAGGAAGGGGATATGACCAAGAGAACTCTTGTTACAGGCCTGAAAAAATCCACAAAGGTTTGACAGGCCCTAGACAAAGAAAATTATCAAGATAAATATGGTCGTTGCTTTCCGTTGTCAAGGATGGGTAACTTTGGGGGCTATAGCAAGAGATTGGAGGGGTTTGATATGTGGAGCAACCGCGAACTGCTTTCCTAGGAAAGTGACTCGCATGGTGGGTAAGGCAATGGCAGTAAGGAGGGGGATGGAACTCGCAGTATCATTAAACTTGCAGTACAAATATTTTTATATATAATTTAATATCATGGAAGAAGAAATATAATAAAAAGAGAGGGGGGTTTGGAAATAGAAAAATATAATAAAAAGATAAGAGTTTCTACTAAAGGTAAAAAAAACACGTGTTTGTGTTTGTGTTTGTGTATTATTTATTACAATAGTTTGATTTTTTTCATTGAGTAATACGATTAATTTCAAGAACAAATGTCATTTCATTAAAGACGAAAACACATAGTTTTGTAAAGAAGAAAAAGAAAAAGACAAAGTAAACCAAAGATTAAAGTTAATAACTTATTTATTGCAAGAATATCAGGGGATGCTATTGAATAATATGATGATAATTTCATGTAGTCAAACTTATTTTACATCAATATATAAAAGTTATGCATTCATATTATTTTCCACAAAAAAAAAATTTAAAAAAATCGTATAACATATTCTTTTATGCTAAAGTTGCCTCGTGCAATGCACGGGCTTATATATTAGAGTACTATATAAATTCAGAGTTGGGTTATATGGTGTGTCACAAAGGTATGCCGAAATGATATGTCACGATTGTACCATGATCATTTCATATTACAATATTTAATGCTTAATTAAAATGTCAAAGATAAAAAGAATACCAACTTTTCATATTATAATATTTAAACCTTCATTAAAAGAAAAATAAAAAAAATCATTCACTCTTTGATTTTTTTCGTCTATTCATTTTATTTTATCAAGTTAGTTTATGGATTTGATCATCTATTGGATTGAAAGATGTATCATTCGCGTTGTGATAAAGGCTATTCCTATCTTTATTTAACATAAAAACTTTTGACGATAAGATTAAACATAAAAGTATCATTGATTGTATATATTTTGAGAATCCATTAAATATTGTTGATAAAATCAAAATAATTTTAGAAATATTCAATACGATGTCAACATAAATAATTCTTACAAACAATCAATTATGAGTAATTAACCACTGATATGATTAGAATATTTCTCGCGAACGATAAAACCAGTCACGATCCTAACATAATACTTTTTCACGGGCATGATCATTCTTTGGTTCTAGGTTGACATTTACCAAGCCCACCCAATTTCTATTCAACCCGACCTGGCGTGACGTTGGTCACATAGCGTGTACGCGTGTGTATTTTCAAAAACCCATATTATCTTTCTCATTCATTCAAGAGAATCTAGATATAGAGCAGCTTATATATGCTAATTCCCCAATCTTCACCAATATGCCTACAAACATTTTCGTGCTCACTTCACATTTATATTTGAATAATTTTCTACACAAACTTATAATAAAACATTTAATGCCACACTTTATGTCACAATTCATGTATCAATTTTGTGTCCTTTAACTCGACTTAAATGAGCAAATCTCAATAGTTATTACAAATAAAAAAGATCCAAGTTCAATAACAATCTATTAAGATACTTTCATCATCAATAAGGTTTAGAATAACAAAATATAAATAATCTATTTTTTTTATATCCATGGATGTATGAGATTGTTCTCGATATCCTCCATTATAACGAAATGATAAGATGTCAATACATTCATTCAGATGAAAGAAATAAAATGATCTACTATAATACGACACTCCTAACCACAAAAACGACATAAAGCAATAAAGCAAATATCCATGACAATATATAATACAAACTCATACATATAACAAAAGCATAATACCAGGGGCGTGTGGCTTGGTGGGTTATTATAAAAACATCTCTTATCAAAAAGCAGCATCAAGAGAACATTATTCCATTCACACACAGCGCGGTGGATAAGTATCATAAGTCGCTTCAAGGTTTTCTCAGCTTTGAATTTTTGGGGAAAAAACACTGTTCTTCTTCATCTTATATACAATCAGTATTTGTATATTCCGTTGTCATTTTTTGAATTTCTTGTCTTGTTTAGGTATCTTACTTCCACTTTCGAAGCTTTGGGCTGCTGAAATCTTACAAGGTTAGTAAATTTTTCCGGTCAACGAAGGGTTTTGAGGGTTTAGGGTTGATTTTTGTGGGTTGCGATCAAAATTTTGGATTGTTTGTTTTTTCACTTTGAATCTTTGGGTTGATTTTCATCTGGGTTCAGTTTGATTTTGGTGGGTTGTGATTCAAATTTTGGATTGTTTGTCATTGCACTTTGAATCTTGAGGTTGATTTTCACCTGGGGTTTCGTTTGATTTTGGTGGGTTGGGATCAAAGTTTTTGCTTGATTATTGTTTCTTTTTAAATTTTGAGGTTGATTTCCAACTGTGTTTGTGTTTGATTTTGAGTGGGTTGTGATAAAAATTTTGGGATTGTTGTTCTCTTTGACTTCTGAGGTTGATTGAATCTGGGTTTTCCATGGATTGCAGGATACTTGGTGTTCTTTTGATCCTGATTGTCATCCATTTGCCTGCTCTAAAGGTGTGATTTTTCTGATAGAGGCATAGCAAATTCTTTCTGCTTAGTCAAAAAGGCAAAGGCTACAACCCAGTTAATCCCGTTAAGTATATGATTTTCTGATGTTAGTCACAAAAAATTACATGGTTGGGGAAGGGTTTCGTAGCCTGAGCTAACCGTTCTTCGCCTTCAATGAGACTGCTTACCACCAGTTCCTTCTAAGTTAGTTTTTTTTTTTTTTTTTTGAGATTGCAAGTTAACTTATTAATAGTAGGATTGAAGTTTTTCCCTGTTACGAGTATCAAGCCTTCTGGGCTTAATCGGTGTGCTTCAATACATCTCTGGGAAGTTTCATGGCATTGTGGTTTGATTGAACCAGATTCTGCTGGAGAGCTTCGGAACAGCAAAACTTTGAATTGTTCTACTGGTGTTGTAGGAAGAAAAGAGAAGCTAGCAGCTCTAAGTGAAACTAGTATATGGAAGAGTTTGAAATCAATCTCTTGCAGTATTTCTCAAG
>JAOVYX010003771.1:0-10750 GCA_035668315.1 Drosera spatulata
TTTATTTCACTAATTGTTATCTTTTAATTATGTTCATTTATTTCTTTTCTAACTCGTTAACATGAAATTCGCAGGATCCATTTTTGGAGCGATTCGCTCAACATTCAGAGTCGCAGGCCGATTAATCTATAGATCCATAGGCCTCCCAGCAGTAGCCGCTTTCCAGACATATATCGAGGTCGCAATGCTACAGAAGGGAAGGGTTTACGGTATTGGGTCGGCTACCACTCAGTTCTACCCGAAGAGCCAGCTGTCTGCAATCTTCAGGTCACAGTCACAGTTTGCTCGTGACTCAGGATTATCTTTGGAGGAGCATCAGATGTTGCAGCAGCAGGTTCTCATCCAGCAGCAGGCCATGGAACGGATGAAGGCTCAGATTGCTTTTTTGATGAGGCAGATGGGCGCTGATCCCAATTCCACCTGCCAGGCAGAGGCTGCCGCTGATACGCCTAGATTCCCTGCGGGTCCAAACTATGATTCCTGCCCTCCGGAGTAGCGACATCCCGGGTTAGTCGGACATTAACATATGTAGCTTTGCAATGTAATAATGTAATGCAACTTTGGAATGTAATTTTCTGTTCTATATGATTTTGGTTGCAAATTTTTAGAGATTTTTATTCCTGACATTGTAATCTTTAAACAGGTATTTTAGTGAGTTTTTATAATTATTATTTATTTTTTTAAAAAAAGTTTATATTCAGCGACGGATTCCGTCGCAGAATAAAATAATGTTACATTATTATACTTATATCTAAGACGGATTCCGTTACGACGGAATCCGTCGCAACTTGTAATGAAATATACGACGGATTCCGTCGTAGAAAGTGTTTTGATATATAATTATTTAATTATATTAAGAAATTAATTTAATGATAATTTAATTATTACTGCAACGGAATTCGTCGCAGTATAAAATAATTTTTAAAAATTATACTTTGCGACGAAAAAATTCTATCCGTCGCAATATAGCTATATTTGCGTTAGATCCGTCGCAAATTATTGGTTTTGCGACCGAATTGATGATGACGGAATCTGCGACGGTATTTTCTCTTCTTACGACGAATTAATTCCGTGGCAAGTTGATGCAGTTTTTTGTAGTGGATAAACAATGGATATTTTCAGTATCGAACCTTGTTTGACGAAGAGCTCTTGCCAAAAACGATTCAAAAACAATGAGTCACGGTCGGAGACAATGCTTCGTGACGGCCGCGAAGCTTGCAAATGTTGTTGACAAAGAGACTTGCAACAGATGATGAGGTAAAGTGATGGCAGAGACCAAAGTGAGCATACATGGATAGACGGTCCACTACTATCATAATGTCTGTATGTCCATGGGAAGGCAGCAAGCCTATGATGAAATCCGTAATGACGTCTTCCTAAACTCGTTTCGAAAAAAGCAGTGGCTGTGGGAAGCCCGCCGAAGCTTGAATGTTGCATTTAATTTGTTGGCATGTGAGACATTCAGCTACCCATTGCCTTAAATCCTTGCGTATTTGTGTCAGTAATATGCTTACTTGATACGAATCCATTTGCAATCAACACTTGAGTGACCCCGAATCGATAATGTATGAAGCTCATGGTAAATATCTACTCGAAGAGGTGATGATGTACGGATGTATAGACGATGTTCGTAGTAGATAAGGTCATTCCATGAGGTGAAGTGTGGGTGTTGAGATGGTGTTTAAGTAATGCTTTCATGGAGTTTGACAGCGTCAGCACTTGTTTGAAGTTCCATACGCTGTCAATCGATCAAGGCCTTATGGAAGAAGGACATATGCATGTTATGTTGTTGTGTGAGCATGTCTCCCGTCGCAATTGTTGAGGCATCGAGTTCTATTGTGAAGGTGTTTGAAAAATCGAGCAATTAAAGGATCAAAGTATTGCTAAGGGCTGCCTTCAAAGCTGCAAAGGCTATCTAGGAGGCGTCATCCCAATGAAATTGATCTTCGCCAAGTAATTTCTTTAGAAATTGTGCAATGGTAGCATAACCTTGTATAAAACGAAGATAATAGCCGGCTAAACAAAGGAAGCTATGAAGAGCACGATATTCATCGGTTTTGGCCATGAAGTGATAGCTTCCACTTTTGACGGATCGACATGTACTATATCTGTAGAAACAATATGGCCTAAGTACTCGTTTGACTGTCGAGCAAAAATGTATTTCTAAAGTTTGGCATGAAACTGTTTTTCATGCAGAAGCTGAAGAACACAACGAAGATGCTCTACATGGAGTTCCCAGGTACGACTAGAGATCATGATATCGTCCAAAAAGATAAGGACAAATTTTTGAAGATAAGTGAAAAAAGTGAAATTCATAGCCACTTAAACAGTTGACGAAGCATTTGATAGTCCGAAAGGCATTACAGACAATTCATAATGACCTTCATGAGTACGGAATGTAATCTCTAGGAAATCATCTTCATGTATTAGAATCTGATGGAAGCCAGAACGAATATTCAACTTGGAGAAGAATTAAGAGCCACAGAATTTGTCAAACAACTCATCGGTTATAGGGGTCGGGAATCAATCCTTAATGGTGATAGCATTGAGTGCACGATAGTGAACACAAAATTACCAAATCACATCCTTCTTTTTTACCAAAAGAACAAGCAAATTGAATGGACACCATTGGTTGGGACAGATGATAGCTTCATTTACCATGACATGAACTAGACACTCGATCTGCTTCTAAAAATAAGGATAGCGATAAGGTCGTTCGTTGACAAGAGCAAAACCAGACTGCAAATGAATGTTATGCACATGGTCACACGGTGGCGAAAGTCCGTAAGGGACAACAAAAACATCGACATAGTCATCAAATATTGTGGTCATCATAGAGGGGTTGAGATGCTTATCGTCAAGGGGAGTGCTTTTTGGTGATGCCCATAAGTGATAGTAGCCTGCTATAGAGGAAGTTTTGACATAACGATGCAATTGTGAAGCTGTTATAGGGAGAGAAGGTTGTGGTTTGCCTTGAAGGGTGATGGTCTTGTTGTTATGTACAAAGGTGAAAGACAGGGTTGCATTATCAAACGCTATCGGACCCAAGCTTTGAAGCCATTGTACGCCAAGGACGACATCAGCACCATGGAGGGGAAGGACATATAAGTCAAGCTTAAATAGATGACCTGTAATTTTCAAGGAGACAGAGGAGCAGCTGCCAGTGCAATGTAATGTCTCACCATTGCCAACAGAAAAGGGAAAAACAATTCCCTCTTCGACAGGCAAGTTTAGGTAGGAAGCAATACAAGTTTGAATGAAAATTGTGTGTGCTGCAAATGTCGATAAGAACTTGAAGTTGTTGACTACAGATGGTACCAGTGAGATGGAGTGCTCAAGGTGAATGTTGACCAGGTAGAACATGGAGTGAAATTTCTGGAGGAGGATCAGATTGTGGTGGTGGTTCATCAACGGATTCAGAACTGTCAAGTGAATCATCACAAAGAAGTGTTAGAAATTGACTGGTGAATTCGCATCGATGTCCGCGATGAAAGTTCTAGTCACAATTGAAACATAATTCATTCTCACGAAGAGATTGCACCACCTCAATAGTGAGGAGACGAATTGATAGTGTTTAATTTCGTAAGATTGGTGCTAGCGTGGGCGAGTGCAGTAGTGATGGTGGAGGTAAGGATGAAGGCTTGGAAAGTTTGTTATCGACGTTGCTCAAAGAGTTTATCTTCTTGAAAATTAACCAAGCCTTGCGCTTTGGACAAGGAGGTTGGCTACAGTGCGTATGCTTTGTGACGGATTTTAGATTTCAATCTCGATATGTAACATCTAAGCATGAACTCCACGGGAAGGTTGATGGTTCGATTGACGAGGACCTCGGACATGGAGGTATAAACTACAACCATAGTTGATTGGCTTAGTCTGCAAAGAGAAGCGACATAGTTAACATAAGGGAAATCTCTAACCGTGCTTCAAGAGTGGTAGCAAAGGAATCCCACGTCTTAATTGTGCATTCTTGTGCTTCCATTGGAACCAGACAAGAGCAGATCCATCCATATGAAAGGATGCGACCGTGAGACGTTGATCATCTTTCCATTTGTTCCTAATGACGGGCTTGAAGTCTTATTGCCTCAGACGCCGGTAAGGCTTAATAAGCTTATCTGGGATATTATGATAGACGAAAAATTGATTGGCTTTGAAAATCTAACTAAGTGGATTGTTACCATCAAAACGTGGAAAATCAAGCTTTAATGATCATCGGGTTGGATTCTTATTGGGAGGGGCTTTATATGGGTTATCGACATTCTATTGTGTTTTTGTGGCAAGTAACGTTGCAAGTTTTGTGGTGATGGTATCGAGTCGCTCGTTTAGGGTGGCAAACTAGTCGGAGTGAACATTAGAAATTTTGTAGAGGTTAGCGACAGACTCATCAAGGGTCTTGAGTTGAGTTGTGTGCCTTCAGGCATGGGAGGAGAAGGTCAATGAGAGCACCATATTGATACGATCCTTTTTCGAGTAAGGAGAAAACTCCAGAGAGAGAATGTTGTTTGATTAATATGCTTACGTATTTCATCCCAAATTCTTATTTTTATAGGGGAATACAATAAAACAAATAATAACTTCCCATTATCTGGGAAGAAACTAACCACTTTCCTCACTAATTGATTAAAATAACTAACATAGTATCAACTAAAACTAATAGCAAATAAACTTTTCCCTCCGTCCCATAATTTTTGCAAACACACGTACTTCAAAGTGTTCAGTTACTATTCTTAACCATATCAGAAAAATTTAAATTGTTTCAAAATATAAATTCATAATTTAATCTATCTTTAATATTGCACAACAATTTATAAAAATGATGCATGATCATAATTAATTAGATCTCCAAATATATATCGTGGGACAGATGGAGTAACTGATATGAAGCAAATAAACTAGGGCCAGGCCAAGTAGGAAGTTGTAGTTTTTCTTCTGTTATAATTTTTCTCTGTATTCCCCCTCGAGGGCTCGACTTCTGTACTAGCACTGTATTGTCTTTTTAGTTATTTAAACTTGTGCAGACCTCATGTTGTCGCAGTCCCTGGACAAAGTCCTGCCCCTTAAGAACTGAACCAGGAGCAACAACTGTTGCCATCGGAGCCCGACCTCATGTACTCAACCCCCTCGATGGCAAGGTGGATTCAACCTACCAGTCACCCTCTTTCGATGAATCCATGGGATCAACAGATGGTAAAGAAACTCAAAGCCAAATCAAAGACATGCGGAATGCTGTTAATTACAAGAAATTCAAATGACACAATTTAGCCTCTGCATATCTGAGTTCACATTGTACATACAATGTTGCAGGTGCATAATTTGATCTAGTTCAAACGAGTGCAACGACAATTCTTAATCAGTTCCATACCCAAATAACATAAAAAGCTGCAATATATACAAGTTTTAGCAGCCAACTTCACCATGCCTCCACCACTACATAGCGTGGCTAATTTCAAATGCACAAGTCAGGACAACGAAGGAGAGAAGACAGGATGAAGCAAATCCAAGCAGCAAGATCATCTAATTGATGATTTCCCTCACGAGCCAATCAAGACTTGTATATGAGAAGTAGAGAATGAGAAATGACGGGAAAGCAAATAGCACAGTGATGAGTATGTACAATGCGAGAACCGCTGCACTGGCTGGTATGGCATATAACACGATAATAAGGAATATGAGAACCAAAGGGAACTTGGCTGTTAAATGGACAAAGAAAGCGAGGGACTTTCTAAGGGAGGATCCCAGTCTTTCCATGGTGAGGTAACTGGCTACTGAGTTATCTTCAAGGTTTGAACCTGATGGTCTGCTGTAACGGCCATGAGGTCGTCTCAAACCAGATTGGCTTCTGGGATTAACCGTGTGGGTCAGCTGCCCAGTTGGATTCGTGGAGAAGGTGGTTGGAGATTTGACTCTATCGCCATTCAAGCTCTCGACCATCCAAAGAAGGAAGTAGTTTTTCTTCGGAAACTTAAGGTTCCCCTTATAAAGCAGGCGGAATGATAGAAGATTACACCACGGACAAGAGATGAAAAGAGGAAGCTGGATGGGTAAAGTAGGGAACTTCATAACAGCCCACTGTAATCCCAAAATGCAGTTCTTGCACAGAGTATGTCCACACCACAGCACATAGGGCACGTTTTCAACGAGGTTAAATGATTCCCAGCATATTGGGCATTCTAAGGTTTCATCCCTGCTGCCGTTTGAGGAGGCATTGTCATCAGAGCATTCTATGCATTCCTTCGGGCACTTGTGCTTCAAGTTTATGCTTCCTGCAATGCAGCTAGATGCAAGATTCCACATTTCGACAGAAACAAACTCAAATATCACAAAAGTCCCATTGGAGCTGACTTCTCGATAGATTGAACCAAAATGAGGATCAGACTTGATCGTTGAAAATGTATATGACAGTAATTTCTCTGGTTCTTGCTGCAAACTTGTCCTGCTCCTGCAAACAGCACGTAACGTAATGAATAGTAACAATACCCATGGCTAAGAATGGGATGAACTTTTCATGGGCCAAACGATAAAGCTGCGAGAACTAAGCGAATGCTCGTTTAGAGTGGAACACAGAATATCAAATATCATTTGGCTACTATTCATATGAATATCAAATAGGAGAATAACCATAGGCAGTTCCACGATGGAGCAGGATCCCCTGCTGTGGACTGTCCAACAGCATGGGGATCCAATGGCCCCAACAGAACAAGAGGCAAAAAATTTTTTCTCTGTTTTATTTGATGGTGTATCATGCACCATTGGATGGGTAAACAGCACACTTGCTGTCCAAATATAACAGCAGGTGATCTAGGTCCGTTCCACGAATAGGCAGTCATCCACTGGAGTGGTAACCATTCAAAACATCACGATTCTGCTAGAATAAGAAGGATAGAGCAAGCTAATGAGTAATGCAATGTTGGGCATGCATATCTTGTAGTCGAGATTCGACATTTGTCTTTCAACAGCTAAATAGTAAGATTCAGTCGAAGTAGTCCACATTTTATGAAGTAGTCCACATTTTATGGATGAAAAAGGAGACGGATGTCTGGAGGTGATAGGGCAAGATTTATTTAATACTCCCTTTGTCCCAATATTATTGCCACATCTTGACTTGGTGTGCAAATTTAGGAATGCATTGACTTCAAACAAGTTGACAAGTTTACCCTTTCCCACAAAAAGAACAAATTTAAACACCACTAACAAGGACAAAGTAGAGGGAAAATGAGTCAAGGGCAATTATGTCAAGTTGGCAAAGAAACCCATTAGGAAAGGTTGCAAACAAATTGGGATAGCCCAATTAGGCAAAACAAAGCAATAATATTGGGACAGAGACCGTACTAATACAAGAGCAACTGCTCCATAGAGTTCGTAGGAAAATCAACCCAAGCTTAAATTCATACATGAAAAAGACAGATGTCCTGAAACCCAATTCACTTCATACAAGTTGTTACACTTATCTTGCTAAACAAGCAAACCAACATTACAAGACCCCAGTGGATGAACACAAAGTGTCAACACAAAAATAATCTAGCATTCATTTTGACCATATATTATCATTCAAACAGCAATATGATACACATGGAATACCGAATTCAACTGATAGATTTTAAAGCATATGAAATACAATCTCTTCAGAGCTGGGAAAGGGTAAAAAAGGATACTTCAGATGTCAACCTCATTTTTCAAGAGTAATAGTGCAGAACAAAGGTTCGATCCTAAATGGAAAAATCCAACCAACCAACACGTGTAACTTATTCCTAAAATAGGAAGAAGACATATATAGTCTAACATATGGTTTCTCCCATTGCTCATCATGCCAAAACCGAAACCTAAATCAAGTTAATTCAAAGATTCAGCTTATCATTATTCAATAACAACAACAACAAATCAAGCCTTTATCCCATCAAGTGGGACCGGATATATGAATACGACGGCGCCATTTCAATCTGTCATGTACATCATCTTCTGTAAGATTATGATAGACCATATCATAC
Source organism: Drosera spatulata (assembly GCA_035668315.1). NCBI lineage: Eukaryota > Viridiplantae > Streptophyta > Magnoliopsida > Caryophyllales > Droseraceae > Drosera > Drosera spatulata. Next base: position 7,983 of record JAOVYX010003771.1, read on the forward strand.
TTCAAGGTTTCTCTCATGGTCTTTTTAGGTCTTCCTCGTCCTCTCTTGACATGTGCTAACTCCCAAGCTTCACATCTCCTAACAGAAGTTGTGACTGGTCTGCGTTTCACATGACTATACCATCTTAGTCGTGATTCCCTCATCTTATCTTCTACTGAAGACACACCCACTTTTTGTCTGATAACTTCATTTCGTATCCTATCTATTCTTGTATGTTCATACATCCACCTTAATATTTTCATCTCGTTTACACTCATATTCTGTACATGTTACCGCTTAATTGTTCAATATTCTGACCCATACAGCATTGCTGGTTGAATAGTTATCTTGTAAAACTTTTCTTTTAACTTGGCAGGTATTTTAGGATCACATAACATCCCTGAAGCGCCAGCCTGTTTTAATCCTATGATCAATATTTGCATCAATTCCTTCATTTTTATGTAGCATCGAACCTAAATATTTGAAAGAATCCGTTTTAGGGAGAGACTCTGTTCCCATCAATACATCCTCACTATTTATTTGACTACTCTCATTAAAGACACATTCCATGTATTCTATCTTGGTTCTACTGATCCTTAACCCCTTCTTTCGTATCATCCAAGTCTCAAGTTTTTCATTCACCTCTTTTTTCGTATCGTCCACCAGAGCAATATCATCAGCGAAAAATAAACACCATGATACTTCATCTTGTATATGCCTAGTGAGATCATCTATTATTAAGACAAAAAGGTATGAGCTCGCCTCCAAGCTTATCACTATTCACTATTTTCAAAAAATAAAAATGAAAATAATAAAATATAAATAGATATAGCTTATCATTTATCGATTGTGAATGAAAAATTGGTAAATGAATGCATAAAAATAAGAAATCATTTTAAGCTTTTAGAAAAAGGCATAAGATAAGTATTAATCGTTATTGATTGTTATTTGCTATTATGTCACTGAAGCAAAGGATAGACAAGTAAAAGGAATAAGAGTTACAACATTGGACAAGTAACAGGAAAGCAGGTGAATGCTAATGTATAGATTTATTACGAGGACATTTTCAATTTTTATCATGAAGTGCCAATCATATCGGACACTCAAGGCTGAAAGAGACTTTTGGAAATACTGAAGTTTCTTCTTCGCTTGATAAAAGAGCCAAGAGTGACAACAAGCTGGAGCTGACCGCGAGAGTGAACTTTGAGAAATCAATGATGTGAACTTTGGAAAAGATAGAGATGGGTCTCCAATGACGAAAGTTTATCAAGGCTCTCGAGACTGGGAGACCCGGATTCTGATTTTCGGTCAATCCAATGGACTATTTAAATACTTTTGGTAAATAGAATAACTTACAATCAAGTCAAAGTTTTAAGCTAAGTTTTCCCACTGTTGAGTGAAGATAATAGTTGTGCCTTTCGATTTATAGCCATTCCTTTTGCCATAGTAGGATTGCTAACAAAAGGAATGCCATAAAAAGGAGACATAACTCTTATCGACAGTCAACACTAAGAAACTAAACACTAAAAGTACTAACTAGCGTGACTAAAAAAATATTCAAGAGACCGAAAAGCATTTGAATAGTCAATTGAATTGATCAGAAATCATTATCCTAATAGCTTAATTTTTTTTTTCCCCTGATTGAATGCTCAATGTTCCACTAAATTTTTTGTTATCCAAGAAAAGAGGCATCCAAGACCCGCATAGAATCTTCATGTTGGATGCTTGAAAACGTATGATAATATATCAGAATGCCATGCATCGATAAGATTTAGCAATAAGATCATGAGAACTTCTCATTAGGCATTTAGTTCATCTCCTTGTCTAGTGTTGTGCATGACCTCACATCCATTAAAAAGTTACAAACAAATAATCCCCAGATAATAAACATAAAAAATAATTCATGAATTTCCATCACCAACATATTTCAAGGCAATATCACCAAATGTCCTCATATCTTCAGAACCCACAGCACTACAGATAAAGAAAAATATGGTAGCCCTAAAATCCTAGATCTAAGCATTGCACCTTTCATCAATGTGCGGGATTTTTCTCATGAAAGCTTTCAATAACAGTCATCATACCGATCAGATCGCACTTTCTGTCTTTCATACAATTGGTGACTGGCGATAAATAAGAGCAGGCAAACAAAGACTACCTCTAGTTTAAAGTAGCAAGAAAGTCAACAGGAGTCAAAAGGAGGGAAAAGTTCCTCAATGTTTATGAGCATGCACATTTTTACGTACCACATAGTTGAACAAAACTTGGATTTGGATAGAAGAAAAAGAATAAAGCAGAAGCTTCGCTTTCCTTCTTTCCTTTGATGCTAGGAAATCTATGAAATCAAGTGATTTCCTTCCAAAAATTTAATGAAAAGTAAAAGAACAAGCGAAGTAAGGGATTAAAAACGGTTAGACAAGTCACAGAGACAAGTGGGGATAAAAGGAAGGTGAATGCTAATTTACAACATTACATGGGTATAACCGTAGGATGGATGCGAATTTATGGAAAAGATATGATTTTCTCCCTCTCAATATTGATCAAAATAAGATATATAGAACAAAATTCATCAATGTCCTTCGGAACACATTTTAAGGAGTTTTGTTTATTGTCTTAACAATGCAACGTAATTAGGTCACGGTTCAGAGTTGAAATACATAACCGAAACTATTACTCTTATCTCATGATAATCTTACGGAAAAAAAGTTCGATCGTTCCACGACACAAGTTAAACTTAACATCGACAAATGTGCACTATCAAAGTGTCACATTTACTTTTTTTTTTGGGG
>JAOVYX010003772.1:0-10749 GCA_035668315.1 Drosera spatulata
TATTTCAATTTATTTCTGACGACCGTAAAAATCTTAAACTGATACACGGCGTTAAACTCTATTAGTCGATGATGCGACTCATTTTGAATGGGTTTTGAAAGGGGAAACAAATGCTAAAAGAACTTTAAATCGTCCGTGAAGGAAATGAAATACGAAAAAAATTGTCCAACTGACCAGAAATCTGTCGTGAGCACGATGAAACCCTGCCCGGATAAAATCAAAACAAAACCTCATTTCTGAATCACATTCCATTCTCACTTTGTGCCCTACGATTCTCTTTGTGAATCATCCTTCCAAATCATCAATCTACTCTTGCAATCAAGCGTACCGTACGTTCGTATCGACGAGGGGAATTCGTTGAGTATACGCACGCGTTCGTAAACATCTCAGATCAGATTCCGCAGAATTTGTGGATTTTGTTCGACAAAAGACCTAGGTATGAATTAGTGATTCCAAATCCAAATTCAACAATCTATTATTCTAAATTGATATATGCATCGTGTGGATTATGACTTCATGATTGGATTGTTGAATTACATCATGAATTTGACAAAATTCATATTCATTTGCCTAGGGATTTTGACATAATACCTAGAACTAAGAATCTAGCATTTCGATCAGACGCAAGCACATCCGCTGCAGCTGAACGAGTCCTCATTCCTTATCCATACGATTCCATAGCCATTCCTGAACAGTATGCGGATCGTCATGCAGTTATATCTTGCAGAGTGATTCGCTAAACTAGGTTTTTGCAAGCTGGTGAGCTGTCTACCCTAGGGCTATGGCACGAGCTTGTACATGCTGTGACTCACTTGGGTTTTGATTACCATGAAGAAATGGATGATTGAAAAGGGGGCCGAATTGCCTTCAATTCTTGTTACAGATCGAGATTTGGCGTTACTGAATGCCATTGAAACATGTTTTCCTATGGCAAATCATATGCTCTGTATTTGGCACATAAATCAGTGTGTGATGAAGAAATGCAGTCCTATTCTTCGTATACAATGGGAAGACTTGTTAGTATCATGGAACTCCCTTATCAATTCATCGACGCTATCATCATATCAAAAAAAATGGCATGTCTTATGTGAGGACTTCAAAGAATATCAACGAGTCATTGACTATCATTGAGAGAAGTGGCTATCACCATATAAAGAACGTTTTGTTACAGCATGGACAAATCAGTACATGCACTTGGGTAGCAATTCAAGTCAGAGGTATGAGTATAATCCTTATATATAATTTAATTTTTTTAATTCGTTAATTATCTAATAATTTTTTTTCTTTCTATAGAGTTGAGTCTTCACATTCAAGGTTGAAACTATATTTGGGGGATACAATGTCATCACTGCAAACATCGTTCAAAAAAATTGATAAAATACTGAAGATTCAATTTGGAAACATTCAGAAATCATTCCAAAGATTAATTAACATTACAAGGCATAAACAAATAACAGACTCAATTTATGAACAGGTATAATATCGTATTTCTTTTTACACGTTGAAAAAAAAACACATCATCAGGTATCATAATTTTACAAAGCTTCTCCTTAATTTGATATTTATGTTACTAATTTATGATTAGGTACGATGCCGTGTTTCCTTAGAAGCGTTGGAGAAAATACATCATCAACTCACGTTATCTTGTGAAGCTTCTCCTCAACTTGTCGGTTTGTATCACTATTCTTTCAAGACTATATATGGATTACCATGCATGCATGATCTTGCACAATATCGGAATCAGTCTATCCCGATTCCATTATCTAGTATTCATCCTTTTTGGCAAAAACTGTCTATGCACCAAATCATTCCTAACAATAACGAAGCACCACAAGATAGAACGTCTCGACTTCTTGAGTTATTGCAAGGTCTGGAATAGGGTATGCGAGAGCATATGATAGACAAGATTATCGATATGACGGATCCAACTCAAAGTACAGTTCGAGTCTCCTCATACAACACAGGACATAAAGACCGACCATCAGGTAAAGAGGAGCTCACTTCAAAACGTACGTATTCCTTCATTCCTAGAAATATTTTCTAGAGGATTTGCTATTTCACAAAGAAAAAGAAGACGTAGAAGGGAACAAGATGACGGTCCATCAATGTTGACTCAACCCAATCTTGGTCCTTATAATGACCAACTACCACAAGCCTTTCTGCGTTATATTTCCCGTATTATCGATGTTCAAGGTGACGGTCATTATGGATTCAGAGCAATGGCAGCATAACTCGATTATTGTGAAGACGAATGGGCTCGAGTACGAACTGATCTTATGGAAGAGATAATATTAAACAAAGCTCAATATGATATAATATATCAAGAACAAGGTGCTACAGATAGGCTACTGCACTCACTACATTGCTTCGACTCTGTTGCGGGTATGTAACACTGGATAGACTGTATGTCTTTGGGGATAATCATTGCTTCAAGGTATAATGTTGTATTGCATACATTCGATGCAAATATTTCGGCTTGTTTTACGCATTTGTCATTGAGGTCCCCTCCGGCTGAAATCCAGGAACGTCGTGAAACAACTATTGTCTATATCGGGAATCATTTTATTCAACTATTTCTACATCCTTATTATCCTATACCTTCAATCCCGAGATGGTGGTGGGAGAACACATCCAATGTAGCTCGAGGATGGGCTGATAGTTATGCAGTTCGTTTTCAACTGTGGAATGAAGTGATAAACATCAATCCATGTGATAGAAAATATTTTGGAATAACGATTGAATAGGATAAAATTTGTATGTATTTAAATATTATTAATATGTATTTATTTATAATGTAATGAATTTGTTTTTATATTCAATATTGTTCTTATTTTGTAGATATTGATGTGTAAAGTTCAAATATATATTTATTTTTAATATTTGATATATATATATATATATATATGTTAAAAATTTATAAATATTATTGAAATAGGGGGAAAATGGGAAATGAAAAAAAAAGGGGGCCCATGTGAGGGGTTGAGTAGGGGTGATTAGCAACGCCCATATACTGCACCTCCTTACTATTCCTAGGATGATTAGTAATTATTTTATTGAAAAGAATATTGAAATTTTGCACAATCTTGTGAAGCCACTTGGTTTAATCCGTTTTGTCCAAACAAATTTTTGGACACTGAATAAAAACTTCGCTATCGAGTCTAAAATTCACCAAGTTGTACTGATTTGAAATTCTATACGGTGACATCTTAGTTTTGTTTGTACAATTTTGTACAATATAGTTTTCAATTTTTTTTATGAAAGGGGGGAATGATAAACATTTCCATTAACAAGGATATTTACAAGGCTCCTAGATGTCCTCCCTATTAGAGGCACATCAACAGCCCAACAGTTCAGTACATCAGGATCATCACAAACATAAAATCAACTTAGAACATGCTGCACGATACTGGCAGGATCCCTGGCTTGATGCTGGTGCAAACGAAGAACATGCTGCACGATACTAGCGGGATCCCTAGCAGTATAGTTCTGATCTAGTTTTTGATATCCACAATTTATTGTTATGAATTTTCACATCATAGGTCATATGTTGATATGATTTAAGTTTGTATAAATATACACTCTAGATATCAAAACATAAGCAAACTTATATTTTTTTCGTTCCACAATTCTTATAACATATATGTATTTTATATTATTTTATATGTATAAATATAAATCTTATTTTCATATCAATTTACGTCTGATCGTCTCGTAATATATATTTGATTGAAATACGTAATTTATACAATTATTGATGTTACACGATAAATTTATTAAAACTTAAATTTATTCATTATTATATATCTATCAAATTTTATATCGATATATATATTTGATCAATCCATTATAAAAATTTCGTCACGGAGGTAATACTAATGTCTTTATTAATGTAGCTGGCCTCTTAGTATCAGAAAAAAAGAAAAAGGTAGCTGGCCTCCTCCTGTACACAAGGCTCACAAGCACTCATCCGTCAAAAGGAGCATCCAATACGGACGTACTGGAAATCGTGGGCTCTTCAAAGCTCAAACATGTCACTCCTCTTCACTTTTCCGCCTTGCATCTTCTCCACCTCCACCCCCGAAAACAACCTCTTCCTCCCCCGCTCGCCTCTCTCCCTCTCCCTCTCCCTCTCCCTCTCTTCCCCTCTCACAACTTTCACCACCTCTCTCCGCTCCTCCTCCTCCTCCATCTCATTCGACTCCACCTCATCATCCGATGACTCGCCGAACCCGTCCTCGGGTCCGGCGCCCGAGCCCATTTCGTCCAGCACCGATGTACCTGACGCAGACCCGCCGAGAAGAGAAGCCGAGGACGAGTGGGGTCGCGGCAACGAGGAGGAGGGTGCCGGGTTTGGAAATGGGAGTGTTGGGGAGGCTGATGATGGGAGGGTTGTGGATAATGGCATGTTGATTCGGTGTTTGGTTGATACGGTTTACGGGACCGAGTTGGGGTTTCGGGCGTCGGCGGAGGTGAGGGCGGAGGTGTTGGAGTTGGTTAATCAGTTGGAGGCGTTGAATCCGAATCCCAGTCCGATGGAGAATCCTGGGTTGCTTGATGGAAATTGGGTTCTGCTGTGAGTTTCTTGTGATTTTTCCAGTGCAGTGTTTCTTCGTTTCTGTGGCCTGTGTATCGTTTTGGTTTGATGATTTGTATGATGCATAGGCAACTGTAACGTTAAATGGTTAGGTTGTGGTGTCGTGGTGGTTGTGATTAGAGAGATTTTCTCGTTTTATATCGTTGACGTAGCTACATTCTCGATTAGCAAGATTATACTGCTAAGCATGCCCGAAAAGGTGTTCTTCTTGAGGTTGAAATGTCTTCGTCTTGTGTGCAAAAGTTGAATCAATGAAATCTAATTTTGAACCTATGGAGAGTTAATCTTGGTTTTAAGAGATATTTGGTGAACAAACTTATGTGAGGAGTGCAATGATGAATTCATTAACTTGTACCACCATATTTCTCCCGGAAATTCTGGTATCTTTGTGGCTTCCACTGTAATTGAGTTACTCATTCACTATTCTTTACCCAATAATGCGGAATATGTTTACATGATTAGTCAAGGATTGAAGGACAAAATTATACTAAGATGCTTGTTGTAAGTATATGGCTTATTAACTTAGTTTCTCATTTGCAATCCCTAAAAACTTATAGGACTTCTACTTTGCTCCCAAAATCCTTTATTGCAACATTTTGACTCGACATGGAATTTTATATGTGTTGAATTTGTGTGGTATTTGGTGAAGAAAGAATATAGTATTTTTTTAGAGGTAGTGGGAAAAAAAAACCACATGTGGACAGTAAGATTGACACCTTCTTGTGTGTCTTACACTTTGTAAATACTGTAGTTTACGAGGTAAAGTCCGTGTTGGTTATGCATAGTCTTTACTCCTTACAACACATTTGCAAGTAGCAACCGATCACTTTGGTTTTGCTTCCGTTTCGCTCATTCCATTATACTAGTGGGATCGATCTAGTCCCAAAAGAAGTTTTAGTGAGATAGTAGACGTATGTCTTCATCATTGTGATCAACTATGTGAACTAATTGTCACATCCTAAACTCAAAGAGGCATGACCGACACGTGAATTATAATATCATATGTTCTAATTCACGTCATCCTTGAAAATATAAATAAGATATAAAATCCATGAATCAAATTTACATTCTTCTCCAACTGGTACCACATTATTCCACTATAAATCAATATTATTCCATATAATCCTTAGACATAAACGATTATTAAAAAGGAAATGCATGCGAAAAAAGTCATATGAGGTTGGCTTTTAGTGCTTCCATGACGTCCAAGTTAATCATGATGAGAATCTAGCACACATGGTAACAAGTGGTTTACATATCAAAGAAAAGTGTGGCTACAACATAGAATCAATAAAGGCCAGTTGTTTCCCATAAAAGAAAAGGTCACTACCACTAGGAGCATTTAGCGAAGTCATAAAACTATCAACTCTGGTAAAAGGTGCAAATAACCATGTATACTCTCAAAAACCCCATTCAACAATCAATATAATGCTCAATAATTCATGCACACAAATACGTCCTTTCAAACTGAATGTAAAATTAACCCCATCGACAATCTAAAACAAACTCATAGCGGTATGAGTATCCATGATCAAACATATAGTTACACTTGACGATGACATCGACCTGTGTAATCTTGTAAGATGATTCTAGGTGGCAAACATCACCCGTTGAGGTATTCTAGAGTCAAATCTTAACGGTTTTGTTCCTTACAAGGCCAGAGTAACCCATGGGCTCAGCCAACCAATTAACTTGAGCCGCTTTCGACTGGAAAGAGACCTTAGACCAACATGGATATACAACGTGGGAACAAGAACACGTCACCTTAGAAAATACCAGAAAATAATAATCTACATATCATAAAAAGTCTCATAAAGGCATGGATCATATGAAACGAAAACGATCAATGCTACTTTCAAACCAATTTATCAAATATGACGTATGCCTGTCGTATAGAAAGAAGGGTCATCCAAGAGATTTCCAAGAAAAGGAAGTGTACTGTGGGGTATATTTTTGTGACTCCTGCTACACAAATAGTATCTCACAACATTTGTATACAAATGTTGCACGCACACACACACTGATGTCCACCCGCAACACTTACAAACACCAAAAGGTTTACATTGTTGTATTTTCCATATTAAACACATACAAAGCTAGTTCAATATATAGCGTTTGCTCTAGACTAGCTCCCTGGCACATTGAAGAGTCACAACAAACTACTTAATACACACAACTGGAGCAATGCCAACTAATGCCAACTATTGCCAATAATGCAAAGATGATAAGCTAAAGAAATCATAAGGATAGAGTTTTGAGTTGATAATCCAACACTTTCCCTCAACGAAAAACTCTTTCCCTTGACTATGTTGCCATGAAATCCCATTCTTCTTCACTCTCATTTTTTGCTTGCGTAGTCACAATATTTCATTCAGCCTTCTTGTTACGAGACTCTCGAGCATAGTGTCCCTTTTTTCCTCAACAGTAACAACAACCGATCTTGTGCTTATATCGAAAGCGGTAATTCTCTTCTTCCTCGTCGCTGTTGCTGTTTTTTCCCCTTCGTTCAGAACTTTGAGGTTATGACTTCTTTGACAAGTCTTTACCCTCCTTCCTTGACCAGTTGTTGCCTCTACCTTTATCTTTCTTGCTATAGAGAGCAAGATCTTCATCTTTTTTTTTTCTTTTAACAGAAGCACCTGCAAATTTCTTCGCAAGGGTCTCTTGATTCACCAAGAGACTCTTCAACTCCAGTAACGACGGTTGTGAAACCCATCATTGGATTTTTGTCACAAATCCAAAGTACTCCGGTTTTAAGCTGCGGATCAACATTCGCTTCATCCTCGCATCGTCCACTTTAGCCTTGGGATCCAGCTGTGCAATATCACGGTAAATGGATTTAAATTGCAAAATATATTCACTAATCGACATCTCATTTTGTTTAGTTGTCATTAGTGAACTTTCCAAATATTACAAACGTGACGTATTCTTTTTCGAGAACAACGTCGCAAATATGTCACAGGCCTCCTTTGGAGTTCTCACATCCTCAATGTGAGCTAATAGATTTTTTTGCACTGTTATCTTTAGCGCATACATCGCTTTCCCGGTCTTGATCTTCCATTTCTTCACGTCCTCGGGTTTCGTTGGTCAATAGTGTCGCTACCATCAACTATCTCCCAAAGAACCTGAGTCCCTGACCTTGCAAGTAAGACTCTATGCAAGCCTTTCACTCTGTAATTATGGTTGTTCAATCTTTCCATACCTCCTCCTAGGCTCGAAAGATCACCCATCTCCAATGGCGTCTCAACACCATCTCCTTTTTAAGTGCTTTATCTTGATGGCTCTCACGCTAGGCGACTCTAATTCGGTAGCACGTAGTCCTTCCCCTTCACAGATCGCTTTTATGTTGCCCCAAATAAGTCTCTTTTTAGGTAGTCCTTTCTCTTGGCACTCTTTTTATAATACTACACTAGCATCGGCTTTCGGCCGCTAGCATAGTATTACGACAATTTTTTTTACGGTCCAGAACGACCCGCTCTGATACCAAATGTTGAGTATATTTTTGTGAATCATACTACACAAATACTATCTCACAATATTTGTATACAAAAGTTGCACACACATACACTGACATCCACCCGCAGCACTTACAAACACCAAAAGGTTTATATTGTTGTATTTTTCATATCACACACACACAAAGCTAGTTCAATATATAATGTTTCCTCCATACTAGCTCATTGGCACATTGAAGACTCACAACAAACTACTTAATACACACAACTAGAGTAACTACTTCTTTGTCGGGCAACTTGAGCAATGCCAACTAATGCCAACTATTGCCAATAATGCAAGCAAGATAAGCTAAAGAAATCATAAGGATAGAGTTTTGAGTTGGTAATCCAGCATGTACTACCTAGGTTTTTCGTGTCGGAAATCGTTTCAGTAGCGATTTTTCCAAAATCGATACGTATCATCAATATGGTTCTATATTGGACCATATCGGACCGATATGGATCAATATAGTTTCTAATTAAGCGACACTCAGCAAGGATGTCGGCCAATGCTTGGGCTTTTAATGTCAATCTTGCTGCATAGTTGGTTTCATACTCACTTATTTCCTTGGACCATTTGATCAATTGTCCTGATGTGCCTGGCTTGTGCAATACTTGTTTGAGCGGGTGATCGGTCACCACGATAATCGGATGGGTTTGAAAGTATGGTCGTAATTCCAAGTTGCCACAATCAAGGCCGAAACTATTTTCTCTATCCCTAGGTATCTTGTCTCTCTCCATGCAAGACTTTACTTACAAAGTAAACGGGCTTCTAAGCTGGACCGTCGACTCGTACAAGGATTGTCAAGACAGCTTCTTCTGTTGCGGCTAGATATAAGTGTAGTTTCTTTCCCTCCAACGACTTTGTTAATAAGGGAGTCTCTCTCAAGTACGACTTCACTTGATTGAAGGCCTCTTGACACTTTGGTGTCCTTTCAAGTGTTGAGTTTACTCCTCTCAAGAAAAGGAGAGTCATCTCTGCTCCTTTTGACATGAATTTTTCCAACGCTGCCTAGCATCCTGTCAGTTTCTGAACTTCTTTTTTTGTCCTTCAATTCTGCTTCTATGTTTGCCAGATTGGCTTCTATTCCCCTACTGTGATCATGTATCCGAGGAATTTTTCCAAGGTGACTCCAAAGTCACTTTGTAGGATTCATTTTCACGTTGTACTTTCTCAAGAGTGAAAAAGTTAATGCTGAGTTAGCCGGATGCTCATTGGTGTGCACCAACTTTGTCATCATATCATCAATATAAAAATTCATCTTCGTCTTCAGTAAGGACTGGAAGATCTTGTTTACCAGCCTATGATAAGTTGCATCGGCATTCTTAAGGCCGAATGGTGCAATAAATGTCCTGCTTCATTGCTTGGACCATGCTCCATCTACTGCAAGGGCTTTGTTGGATTACGTTCCTTATGTGAACATTCTGGCCTGGACCAACCCATGTCGAATATATTGATATTTGATGGCCCTTATGTCACACGTTTGCAGGTTTGATTTTAACTGGTAGAGTAATCACACTAGAATGTTTTATCATGGTCTCTATGTTTTGTAGCTTTGGTATAGTGTTCTTGCTGTTTATCATGCTTGCTTCTACCAGTTAGTCTTTTGGTGACATTTGATGTGATTAAACATCATAGAGCCAGTTTAGGCTGTGAAAATGCTGTTCGCTTCTGAATGTAGGCGGCAGAGGTTATAAACTTATAAATGAATCTTCGGTCTATAGGCTATTCCAAGTTTTCAAGATTGCGTAAGTAAGCTAACCCAAATTTAGACCCTTAATGAAGTATAACGAAAAAAGCTACCGTTTATATGTCCTACAGTGAATGGAATGCTTTTCCCCTTATAGTGTGAGACCATCTGCTGCCTTCCACTTGCTCATGATCCCAGGCAACATAAGTCCTTTTCTCGGTCTTGCTTTACTTGATTCTTTTGATGTTTTTTGTTTGTTACTTGTCTTCCTTATCCTGGTCTTTTTTCCTTTTGGTGTTTGATTAGGTATACAGCTTTTTCTGAGCTGCTCCCTCTTTTGGCTGTGGGTGCAACACCATTGTTGAAGGTCGAACGGATCTCCCAATCAATTGATACTAGCAGCTCCACCATTGAGAACTCAACGACCTTATCTAGCCTGTTTGCCACATTCTCTTTCAGTGCTTCTGCCTCTTTTGAAGTCAGAAGTCCTTCACGAATACAGGTATATTCATCAGATAAACCACATCCCCTGAGTTCTTTCAGTTGGAAGTGAGTGGAAGTGTGTGCTTTTATGCATGTGGTTGTATTGCATGACTGACAGTGTAGCAAGTTTTTCCTCATTTGGAGATCCAAGTGTTGCCGGCTGGCGTTATAAAAATGCAGATAGTTTAGTCAAAATGTCCTTTGCGTTCTATGTATTAACATCATGTGGTATGTGATTCCCGTGGACAAATTGTGTAATCTGTACAACTATCGTTCCGCACTTGCTGATATGCTTAGTGTTCTTGACAAAATGGTTGAATCTTTCTTATTGGTCTATTTTATGATTTCCCATTGCCCAATTTCATTTTCGACCCTTTTTTGTGAGGGAAGGCGTTGACAATCAGCACAACAGTTTTTTTTTTTTTTTTTTTTTTTTTTTTTTTTTTTTTTTTTTTTTTTTTTTTTTTTTTTTTTTTTTTTTTTTTTT
>JAOVYX010003773.1:0-10749 GCA_035668315.1 Drosera spatulata
AAACCCTTTGCACTTTGCATTGATATCTTGAAAAAGAAGGGAAGAAAATGGCTTGTGAATTTGATATCCAAAATGGGTCAATGGAGTTCTTCAAATCTTCAATTGGGAATGATAATGCTATGGATCTTGGATCTGGGAATTATGGGTAAGCTTCAATTTCTTGCAATTTTGCCTTTTTTAGGGTAAAGTTTTGATTTTGATGATTTTTTTTTGGGTACCCTTTTGATTTTTGGTGATGGTTTTATGTGGGATTTTTCAGGTGCTCGCATTATAGGAGGAGGTGTAAGATCAGGGCACCTTGTTGCAACGAGGTTTTTGATTGCAGGCATTGCCACAATGAAGCCAAGGTATCATCTCTTTGTTCTTGAACATGATCTGATCTTGATTGATTTGTATTTGATATTTGGGTTATGAATTGACTTCTTGGATTTGTAGAATGCCTTGGAGATTGATCCTTTGCATAGGCATGATGTTCCACGCCATGAGATCATGCAGGTTTGTGCTTTGAATCCTTTTTGTTTGTTTTAACCTTTTAGGTTCAATTTTAACTGGAAGATTATGAATTGGGTAGGAATTGACAAGAATGTGTTGAACAAGGGTTGGGTGTTCATGATTATCTGTGTTGATTTCATTGAAAATGAATCAGGGATATGTAATTGTGATAGTTTGGGCAATAGCAAGGTCGATACATTGTGAAATGGAGGCTTTGGATTCAAGTGTAAGGATGTCCGAGTAATATCGAATAAGATTGTATACATCTTGATCCCTTGGATCCATCAATGGCGAGTTGTTGTGCTTAAGGCGACCGTTAGTGATCATATCTGGAGCTTGTCTAGGCGCTAAGTTGAATGAAGGGCTCTGAAAAGAAGTGGTGATATAAGTTCACAGTGATTGAATGCACTATAATTCTAGTTTCTAATAAGCCATATATAGGTTGTTTAACCTGTCGTGTGTGAAGAATAGTCGCAAATGCACCACGAAAGTCACCTAGAATGCAATGAAGCTTTGCCCATAGATTTACTGAATGGCTTTGTGTTGATGTTGGTTGTGCTCAATACAGAAATTGGTCTATTGTTCTGATGATTTCTTCCTCCTGTTGGTTTTTCAGGTTATCTGCTCCCTCTGTGCCACAGAACAAGATGTGAGTTCATCATGCTCTATATTATGATTCTATGATCCTTTTGATAAGATGCAAGTCGACATGGTAACTGACTCGTTCATTATGCTCGCTGCAGGTTCAGCAGTATTGTATTGAGTGTGGAGTCTGTATGGGGAAATACTTCTGTGGAATCTGCAATTTCTTCGAAGATGATGTAAGCATTTGGAACTAGTGAATTTTTTAGTAGATACTTGACAATTCGGCGACAATTCCCTGCATTGCCAAGTCGATATTGGCAACGGTTGAAACAATGTTGCCAGTGGTTGACAATGGTGTACAGGACACAAGTTATTTGAGCTGCAATTGCTAATTCATACCGTTGCTGAATCCGTGGCGATCTATTTTTTATTGCAGGTTTCCAAGAAGCAATACCATTGCGACGAATGTGGAATATGTAGAATCGGGGGCCAAGAGAATTTCTTCCACTGTAAATCATGTGGTAAGATATAGCCGTCTCTTCACCTAAATTGGCTCTAATCCTGCCTATATTAATTAGTTACATGTATCTGAGCTTTGTGTATCCAATTCAGGATGCTGTTATTCCAAGTCCATGAGGGGCGCACACCGCTGTGTAGAGAAAGCAATGCACCACAACTGCCCGGTTTGTTTCGAGGTAATTGAATCGCATTTCAAGTCACTACGATGATATAATCGCCTGCTTTCAGCATAGGACAAGAATCTGACATTGTTTTTGCCATTTTTTTATGTGCAGTATCTATTTGATACGAGGAAGGATATCACTGTCTTACGTTGCGGTCACACTATTCATTTGGAATGCGCTCAAGACATGGAGAATCATTTTCGGTAAGTATTCTTCTCAAACGTTCGATGTTTTGGAACGATGTGTCGTTTCTCATGTTTCGAGGAATGTCAGCTTCGACGATCATTGATTATAATGGCTTGTCATTGGCTGTTTCAGGGGCTTTATAATGAAGAGGATGTAAAATTGTCAAGGAAACTATCATTCTCGAGGGACTATTTGATATCACTATCCAAAATCATTTACGGAAACAAAAAACCAATGACAAAAATCAAAACACTTCATGAAATTAAAGGTTTTTTTTTAATGAAAGGAATCTTAATACTACACTCAGATGAAATAAAAAATCATTTTTTTTAGTTTTTAATTTTCTGCTTTTGTTTTATCAATTTAAGAAATAGAAATCAATACTAAAAAGTTCTGTTTTATCAGTGAGCGAAACGAAAATAAAAAACCAGAAATAACAATGATATCGCACAGGCCCTTAGACTCTTACTGTTGCTAAGGTGAACTAATCACCGAGCGAATGTTACAAGTGATTGTTGAAGTGGTTGCTTAGTCGTCCTCTCATTTCTTGCTTATTTTCTGGTTCTCACCTGAGCTTGATTGAACTGTTGCAGGTATTCTTGTCCCATCTGCTCGAAGTCGATTTGTGACATGTCCGATGTTTGGGAAAAGCTTGATAAGGAGGTTGCCTCTGTGCCCATGCCCGACATTTATAGGAATAAGATGGTAAGTGCCGAGATTAAAGCAATGAATCCTTCTAAATTGAATTGGAATCAAAAGGAAGTACTTGATGATGATATTGTTTCTTTACAGGTCTGGATTCTTTGCAACGATTGTGGAGCTAATTCGGAGGTGCATTTCCACATTGTGGCGCACAAGTGCCCTGGCTGCAATTCCTACAACACTCGGCAGATACAAGGAGCTCCGATATCCTTGTGCTCATCAAGAGTAGATTAGCCGACGAGTTAAAACTGATGAGCTAGGGAATGCAATCTCACCGTTCTTTTTGAGTGGATGTTTCAGTGGACATGCTTGAACATAAGGTTATCTCATGGCGCATGACAGCACGAACTTCATTGAATGAGCGACTTCTGATGGTTCCAGAGCGACTATTGTTATGGACGATTTGGCGGCTTTGAGGCAGTTGCTGTCTGTGGCAGACGAAGTTTCAGTGTTTGATGATGACTTGTACAGGCTAGAATGCTTTGAGGATGTGATATCGTGAGATGATAGCTGGTGAATGATGACGTAGTTCCGCGATCGACGTGGCTGATGAAATAGATGTCTGAATGGAAGAGATGACTCCATAGCTCGTGCTTCATATTGGATCATTTCTTCTATTGCTTCATTCCTTGTTCTTGCATCCAGATTTCATGTATTTCGCCTCTATTGAGTAGAAATAGAGCAGATCCACTTACTCCTGGCTTCCTCAATCTACCATTCGTCATACGCCATGCATTGCACCCAAGTTTTTCCATGCTTTGTTCATCTCTTTCATTTGAAGGATCTGGTTTGTTTTCCCATGCCTCTTTCGTTTGAAGGATCTGGTTTGTTTTCCCATGCTTCTTTTGTTCATCTCTTTCATTTGAAGGATCTGGATGTCGATTTTAACCGTAAAGGGACTTGGACATCCATATAGCATGAAGCAAAGCTGATAAAATTGGAAAATGGATGCAAATAGCAAAGTACTGAGTAGCCATATCACTAATCATCCATGGAACGATCAAAAGTTTCAAGAAGACTTAACATAAGTTCACAAAAATAGACATGCCACACTAATAAAATGAAATTTGAGCAGATATCAATCTAGTAACTTTGAGCAGGAGTGTATGCTGAATCATTTGAGCTCTTCAAACACTAAATTTGTGAATCAAAAATGTCAATAGGTTTGCTTTTGCGAATGATGTGTGATTCAGCAACCAATAAAACGAAAGCGAGCTAGGAGCATGACAGTACAGACTTTAGTTCACGATAATTTCCCTGAGAACATCTAAACTGGCATTCAAACATCACCTGAGACAGATTTCCCCCCTTGACGGATCCCAGAGATTTGATAACAGAAGAGGCCATCAGTGAATATCTTAAGACACAAAACAAAAACTGGAACCAATGTGTCTCCTGAAAGCTATATGTCCGGCCTACAACACCTGTAAGACGTATCTCTGAATTGTACCATTTGGTGGATGAAGATGATTATCCTTCCTCCATCTAATCCTCTCTTCTTGTTTAGTGCATCAGCGTCTTCATCTGATAACCAATGTGTCTCCTGAAGCAAAAAGAGAAAAGCCTATTTCAAGCCGCAGGTATTCTTCGACTCAATGGTGAACACGCAGGATCAGGCTCTTTAGATTGAATTATAACGCGGGCGCCGGATGCAAGCCTGTTGATAAGAAAGAAATCCAACTTAATCATACTATGACAAATATTTTTGCCATAATTCTGATAGGTAACAAAATGAAGTCGATGCTTAACTTTCTTCAATCGTGAAAATCTTGTCTTCTCTGAAGGAATCTGGCCGGTTAACTTGTTTGTTCCCAGAAGAACGGTCCGTCATCCTGGCACTGCCACCAGTCGAGGAGGGATCCTTGGTCAAGGCTCGTGATTCATCGAAACCAATACCTGAGAGCCTGGGTTTGTCTGTATTAGGTGATCTCATGGACTCACTTCTGGGCTGCTTGATTAGCGAAGACTTGATAACATTAGCAATGCATTTAGATCGCCCTGTGGGTACCTCTTCGTGATCAACTGAATCTGCTTGCTTATTGATCCTACATTTTTCTACTTCAGAGTCAAACCATAGTCCATAACAGAATGCAGGACACATGAACATATTGCTGCAATATGAAAGAGTTCTAGCTGCGATATAATATATAATAGCAATTGATGTTGCGTTTATTGTTTACCTTTCAGAATTGTACGAAGATGAACGCTTCAGGGATGCACAGCCATGCCCATCCTTGAGTATTTTAGTCTCAATCAAGCTCCCACTGAAGTACTCCTTATCTTCCAATCTTAGGTTAAATAGTCTCCGACTCTCGGAAAAGCAGTCAAGCTCTCCTAGCATCACTGAGGTAGAGTAAAATGGGGAAGGGAACTTTGAATGCGATAACGTGGGCTTAAAAGATGGGATCAAACCCAAGCCGTGATCTTTCACAGATATTGACCCACATGAAATTAGTTGCATCAGCATTGAAGAAGCTTTTGCCTTTGGGTTTGGAGACATTCTAAAGCTCATGTCTTCGTATGCTCGGGAACTACTAATCTTGCTCGCATCAGCTCTGATCAAAGCCTCCAAAGTTTCAGTCTTCCGTCCAGATGAAGATCCATTATTATAGGGAGACAACTCAGGGGAACACGCATCACAATTGCTAGGCTTATGCCTTGAACACTCCGCATGATTCTGAAACTCCCCCTCACAATCCCCATCAGATATTCCATCATCCGTTGAAACGCCATGAGTACAAGTTTCTCTAGGCTTGGCTTTCCAGTCACTTTCCTCTGTTTGTGTCGAAGCATCAACTGATCTTTCATTACGAACCGTGCACTCCGTCAAGCTCAAAGAACCATTGTAAGGAGAGTGGTTCCCGGCCCTAGAATCCGGAGAGACGCCGGAAGAACCCGACCGTTGGGAAGGAGAGATGTCATCTTCCCGAAGATGCTTTATCTCTTTCCCATTAAGGGTTGATGAAGAGGAAGCCTCGTCTTGGCTTCTAGAGGAAGGTGGTTCTGGCAGATGCTTGACGGTCTGCATGTCGAAACCAACAGCTGGGCTCAAATGGCCTGCATATTAATTCACAATGGCAAAGCAGTTGATGTCAACCTCTAACCCTTCCCCAAGTTTGGCACATCTTAGGGAACAAAAGAAATGCTTCAGACTCCACAGTTCAGCCATTTTCATGCAAATAAGGAATGCAAACAGCAGTGTCTCTCACAGTTTAGCAATGCAGTTTTATTCTACGTTGACATGATTTGTTTTCCATGGAGGAGTAAATTACCTGAATTCGATTCTTCGATAATTTCAGATCCCTTCAGAACATACTCAGTCCCATGGACAGGAAGTATTAGGTCATCTTCACAGAGATCTTGCCATACAAATCCATTCTTGTAACTTCTGCGCCAAGTTGTAAAACAAATGTAAACATGCAACTCTACAGTGACAAAAACCAAGAATGAAAAAAGGACAGCATAAACCAATAAAAAAGGGATCAGATCAAGGTGTACAACACTGATATGCTGCTGCAGAGGCGATCATCAGAAACCGCACAGAAGAGGTTATATTATTCGAATTTTACAAGGAAACAAGAGAGACAAGCTATACATCATCATTTTCACCTAATTTGTTGCAATTTAAGTTGTGTACTCTGCGGAACACCATACATTACAGTTTTTCCTGTTCCTCTATCCCAATCCCATAGGTACAGCAATCAATGGAGAACCCCCTTTTTCAGTATGGATCAACATTCTTACATTGCAACACCATCCTCCAAGCTATTACTCCAGTAGAGAGAAACAAGTCAGTGCAAAATCCTTTTTCAGTTTCCTCTTTACCTTTTGCAAGACCAAGAATACATCGAAGCCATTCCTCTACCTCTCAAAACATTCAGCCTTTCGATCACATCTGCAATAGAGAACACACAAAAATAAATAAATAGCATAACAAGCAATAAACCATCAACAAAAATTTTCACTTGATTACCTCTCAGATAAAGTCCTTCAGCTGAAGAGATCGTGACCTCAATGAAATGAGGATGCTCAAGCTGGCGGTTCCGAGACAGATAATATACAACATGCACTCTACGGTTCTGCACATACTTGGGAGACCTCTCTGTCCACACTTTCGCTCTCTCCGGACTCACTTGCCTGTACTTCTTCATTCTCCCCTCCATTTCTTCTCTCTGCAAACCTCCAAACACTCTACCAGTAACTCGTATCCTCCTCTATCCTACGCGGTTCAGCAACTCAATATCTTCTTGGCAAAAACCTAACACAATTCAGCAAAAAGGAAACTCATTTCAGCAACAGGAAATGCTACGTGCAATCACTTATCTATTGGTCACTTGGAAACTCATATTTGATCCATCTGACACAAAGTGCCACAGTAGAACCTTTTCGAAGTTATTGAATTCTAATTTAACCTTCGAGCATTTTTCGGAAATTTGTCATGTGACAGTCAACATAGCATAGTTATGCATTTAATGTGAATCCAAAACAATATCCTTACAAAATTTCAATGAAACAACAGACTCTCTCAAAATGCATGTGAAATTGCAGCAACTATATCATCCTCGCAATTTACGGAGAACAGAAGCAGCGTCTCCTGTTTATTCATTCACTTATCTAGCATTCACGTGATTTGCTGATAAGTGTCCAAAATTAATCGAAGTCGGCGTTGAATGAGACAGTTCTAACAAGCAAAGATCTCAACTAAAACCTCAAAACTCCGCACTAGTATGACCTCGTTTCACACAATTACGTCAACGACACACCAGATCTCAACAAACTAGACCAAAGCCACCAGATCACACAAACACAAACCACACAGAAATCAAATCCAGCTCCACAACACCATTTCCCCTCCAATCACACTCAACACATACCGGCCTCGAATCAATCCAAATCCGACATACTTCCTCACCTCAACATCAAAAACCAAATCAGTGCAAGTACAGTCCACATCGTCACTTCTAGCACTAGAAACAGCGTTGAATCCATCACATCGTGAACAAAACAGCAAGTGAAAATGCAGTGAATCGAGAGCTAGGAAACTGACCGGAATCGGAGATGCGAATTCGTCCTCTTTCTTCTCGTAGTCGTCGCCGTCGACTCTGCAAAAGCATTTACGAGCAGCCGCCGAGAAATTATAGTGAGAAAGAGAGAGAGAGAGAAGTGTGCAGGAACCGACAAAAGAGAGATGGGAAGGGGGAAAAGTGAGGCTCTGTTTTCGTCTGCTTGCAAGTTTTGTGGTGTCTGGTGGCTCGCTGTCTCTTCTTTTCTATTGTGTTGTGTGTGTTGTTGGTGAGACTTCTGTGTTGGTGAGTGTGGGTGGGTGGGGAATGGTGATGGATGTGTCGTTTCGATTTGAAGGATTGATTTGCATTTATCAGCCATATTGCGTCCACTCCTAGCATTTTGACTCTCGTCGTTCGCCTTTTTTTTTCTACAGCGCGTAATTTCATCTCTTTTCTGTAAAAAATATAATTTTTGTTTATAAATTTATCATAAGATATTAATAATTATATAATTTACGTATTTATATTTTATATATATTATGAAAGAATCAGACGTGATTTGATATGAAACGAGACTTGTATTCATATATATAAAATAATAAAAAATACATATATGTTATATTCTTTGTGGGATGGAGGAAGTATGCATGTAACGCCCCGACTTTCATACTTTGACGACGCGGGGACGTTATGTCGTCACGGACCCAATCCGTGATAAAGCCAAATAATCCGAACAAGTTTAGAGGTATAAAGAGTTAATAAAATATACATGTACATCATCATTAGGTCATGCTCTGACTTTATTCCATAAGTGCGAGTATCGAATACCCGTTTGGTTGAGATATGTACCATGATCTAACTTATTACAAGTTCTCATATTAGAAGTTCTGGTGCGCTAATGAGGCAAGATAAGTTTATGCTGCATTATTGCATAAGTACGTGAGGTAATTAAATGTATGTAATCCTCACTCTAATGCACACTGTCATCAACCTGTTGGTTATCGGCAAAAGAAAAACATAACTCATGAGTATAAAACTCAGTAACCTAGAGTATATGAGTTTCGTTTGCAGAGCACACCCCGACTATGACGAATCGGTGAGTCCCAATAAAATATTTTTGCAACTTATAGAAAACATGGGCGTCATATCAAACAATACTTGCATTTATACGTCTTCATATCCTTTGTCTTTTTATTCTTATTATCCCGAGTCCACGACTAGACTCGAAAAATAACTTTAAAGACATGATAGACTCAGAGTATAGAGATAGTTTGTCAAGCGTCAGTCGGGCTACCCATTGGATTATGTTTTCGCACCTACATATTTTGTGTGTTGCCTTACACCTTATGTGCACATTCAATGAGACCATGTGGCTGCATTAAGATGATCTGGACCTTCCTACAGAGAGTCACCCGTGGCCCGCTACAACGGCGTCGAAACCGCTGCATGCATGCTAAGAATATACATATATTGTTTTATTCGTTTTTCGTTAGTTCATATCACCAAGATAATGAGACCAAGCTATACGTTCTCGTGTCCTTTTTATTTAAGCATTTAGGGTTCATTCTCGTTTATTTCCCGAGAGGATATATATGTTATAATGGTACGTATCTAGCCTATTTCAACTCCGATGTCCCACATCACATATCAAACATGCAAAACAATCATCCCCGGTCTCGATTCAAATGTCAAGGCTTGTTATTACAACCTGTTCCACCCATGGTATATTTAATACCCTTTTAGTACATAAACTCTATGATCAAGTATAATTCATCGAATCACCACACCAAGCATACACATATATAACGAACTACGTCCATGGAATTTGGGGATCATAATTAGCATTAATTAACCTCCGCATGTGCCCAAGCACATACCCATGCATATATTATCGAAATCCTAGTTCCGTTATCGTCTTAACGCATCTACCAAGCAAACAAGCATATCATCGCCCTCCTGACAGTACCGTCCTCATCATAACCATCATAACACATCATATTGATAAAATATTAAGCACGAGACGGATCGAGAGGGATAGGTTATCTTTGAAGCGTGTTTGACCCTAGTTTTACTTAGGGTTAAAGAAACCCTAGAACCTTTGTCACCCAAGATCACCGCCCCACTGTCCGACCTTTGTCACAGTTCTGTCCTCGGCGTCGTCACCGTCGATGGTCGGAAAAGTGACCGGAATATCGTCGGAAAACTCCGACAAGGTGTTTTAAGGCTCGTTTTTGTCCCAGTCCCTACACCCAAGGCACCCGATGTCACCAAAGCACTTCGTCTTGCTCTGCCACACTTTGTCACCGCTGGTGTTACGCCCTAAAATCCGGCATGTCCAGCACGTGACGTTATGCCGTCATAGACCCAGTCCATGACAACGCTAATCAAACCAAACGGGTTTGTAGGTATAGAAGTTAAGGAAACTACCTAAACAATATAAATCATAATTCCAAATAAAAATATGCAATCCTGATTACATTATAATGTCTTATCGCCTACAAGTGATTTCCAACAAGCACTTATTACATTTCGGACAATGAAATAAATATCTATATGCATAACATCTCACTCTAACGCTTCAGCATTGCTTGGTGATGGACCTGCAAATAAAACACATAACCGTGAGCTAAAAGCTCAGCAACCAAAATCTATGTATTCGATTTGCAGGGTACTCCCCTGACTATGGCGATCGATGAATACCTGTAAAACATTTTCTACTAGCCGTAGAAAATTATGAACGCCATATCAAACCATACACATATTAAAAAAATAAACGTCATTGTTCTCTTTTAT
The DNA here is from genome assembly GCA_035668315.1 of Drosera spatulata. Lineage (NCBI taxonomy): Eukaryota > Viridiplantae > Streptophyta > Magnoliopsida > Caryophyllales > Droseraceae > Drosera > Drosera spatulata. The sequence goes on from JAOVYX010003773.1 coordinate 10,448, forward strand.
ATTCTTTTCATTTTCTTAACCATCGCAATATGAATGACAGAACTCAATGAGGATAGAAATGAAGAGAGATTTTTGAGGCTTAGACGCTGACCTGGGTCAAATTCTCAGTCACATATCATTTTCCAAAATCATTTGAAAACTTATTGTCTTTTGTGAAAATGTTTTTGCTTTTCATAAATACTACGCATGATTTGGGTTCGCGGCCCAAACTCACTACGTCTCTTACGTGTATTTCGGTTTATTAAACCCTCACTTACACGCCGAAGGTCCCCCTGCAGAGGGCAGCCCTCCACCCAATCGGC
>JAOVYX010003774.1:0-69982 GCA_035668315.1 Drosera spatulata
CGATCTGGAGGAGTAAGATTAATCCCATACCCACAAATAAACAAAAATCTTAAACAACTAGATTAGCTTAAGACAGTTCAGTGAACTTCGACAGAAATCTAAACGGAGCATAATACTATTCTCACTGTCTTCCTGTTTTTAACCACTACATACACAAACGAGGCCTTGTGCAAGAGAAGATTGATACCATTCCTCGTCGATCGCTGCTTCCATGGGTTCGACCCGTTGAATCTAACACATAGTGAAGTGCTTGGTGAATCGAACTTCATCGGAGGTCGGAGTAGTTGAATCCAATGCAAATGCATTGAGGAGATGATGGATGTTGATTCGATCGATCGGGTTGATATTTTTTAGGGTTTTGAGTTCTTGGCTAGTTTTTTTTTTTGGTACTGTGTGTGTCTTGTTATAGTTACAACTATACTATTTTTCGTGCAAAGTTAGATCAAGGCTTAAACATGTATTCTAATGTTTTGAAAAATGCTAGCATCTTAATTCGTTATTCAAATAAAAAAACACTAAAAAGAACAAGTTTATTATAAAAAAGAAAAAAACAACATTCAAAAAGAAAAAAAAAGCATATGAAATATAGAATAACATTTCGTGAATTTTTTTTCTTTTTTTCAAAAGTTAGTGCTTTTGATCAGATTGAGATTTCATCAACATAATACAGCCGTCAACAAAGAAGGAGATTAAATGATCTTGACTAAAACATGTTGAACAAGTTGATTCTTTGATATAAAGCATCGGTAAAATGTTTGAAAAAGTGAAACCAATGATGTAGTTAGTGGTTACTATAGCAAGAGTCGGATCATAGTGAGAAAAACGATCGGCTCAAGACCTACGAGATAAACTAAGCACCAAAATAAGTTGACAATTATTCGAGATAAAAGACGAACACGCTTTTATTTAGCGAAGAAAGACAGCTAGCATTCTGCTATCTTCTTTCCGCAAATTTGAAATCCTAGCTAGTTCTTGAAACAAAAAAATTGTCAACTATTGAAGTTGTGTAAGTGATGCTGATGAGCCCCAATCTGCTTGTTGTGAAGGTGGCCATAGTACTGATTATGATCCGCGCCGCCGCCGCCGCCGCCGCCGAATACTTTTGCCATCTTCAACCATCCTCCCGAGTGGTTCCTCGATGCCTCGAGCAAGGCCTCCCTCAAGTACTCCACCTGCATAGCCTCGCCATCTCTCCTCTGAAACAATTTGCATAAACAAAACGCATTATCGCATCATTTATTTATGTTTATATAAAGAGATCCTATGGTCACGTGTCTCATGTATCACGTAATGGCTCGATTGAAAGATCTATTGTAAGTCGATTGGACATCGCCCATTTCATTCCAACCATATTGAACCTTCGAGGGGAAAGAATTACCTCAACTACGAAGACATAGGACACTAAGCTGATGCAGCTGGTGACAGTCACATTAGTAATCTCCAGTCCAAGAGAGCTCAACACTTCCAACAGTCTCACAAATCCACCTCTCCTCTGCTCCCCAAACACCTTGATGTAAACTTCATTTCCATCTAACTGTGAGACCTCAACTTGCACCTGCACTTGTCCAAATAAGAACAGAGTAGCATTGGAAATAATTTATTTGTTTTTGAATTTGTACCTCCATCTGTTGTCCTTTGTCGTGACTGTCTGAATCGTGGGAACGTTTCAATGTATCGGCACCACTTTTACTTGATGCTCCCATGTAAAAGCCGTGTGGAGAACTTTCAAGTTCATCAGCAACCTTAACTCCAAAGGAGAAATCCATTTGGATGTTAGTCAGGTTAGATTCAGTCCCTTCATCTTCTGAATTCTGCTCTAGCTGGTTTTGTAGATCTTTCACTTCCTGTTGTAATTCCTTCACGTATTCTATGGCATCCCCGAGTATGGAAGCTCTATCCAACTACAAATTATATGAGCAATGACGAGATATAAGCGTTCTGTTCTACAGGCAAAAAGGTTTTGTGGTAAGAATCGAGTCTAAAAAAGAATACCTTTGAAATTTTGGGGACCAAAGAGCGGAGGTTGTAGAGCCTTTCATTAAGTTTCTTCCTTCGCTTTCTCTCGGCTTCAAGATTCTTTGATTGGCCTTTGCCGGATCTCCTCCTGTACTTGGGATCATCCTCCTCATCAAACTGATCACTGTCCGAATCTCCTTGAACCATATCGTGTTTCATTGCTCCTTTATCTTCCCTTTGCTGCGGGGTTGCTGAAAATTCCATAACATGACCAGGATGGTGTACATCAGCTGGATTATTATCCATTGAAGTCTTCTGAAGAGAATCCATGCCCTCATAACCCTTGACCAACGGCGGCTGGAAAGGGTTGAATTGCTGATTCGCCGCAAATGTATCATTTGCTTCTTCAAGATAATCGTTCTTCGATCCAGTTTCTGATAAGTAGCCGAATTGCTGCATAAAGTTTACAGCAGGATTAGATATAGGAATTCGGTCAAGGAGAGCAGCAAATGATAAATTCTGAGTATCTAAAGCAGTTGTAGGAGAGAACAAAGGTGACACTGATTGATTCATCAGGTCGTTCTTTTCATCTCTCAAGTAAACTTGGACTGGAGGTCATCAATCATGTTTTTTTTTTTTTTTTTGGGAGGCCATCAATCATGTTGAGGTTCACTTTTACCAAGAAGCTAAGATCCATGTTTGCTGATCCGCTCATTGCTTCCTGCTCCATCGACATATTGCATTGATCCACAACAAAATCGATCACATGCTGATCTTCCGATACCTGTCATTCAAGTATTCAAAGACATTAGCTCAACTCACAAGTCGACTTGTACAGGATGTCAGAATCAGAGTAAGGCAAAAAGATATTACTTGTTTCGTTACAAATAGTTCCACCAGTCCTCCTGCAGCTGGGATCAAGACCCGAGTCCCAATTGTTTCCTACAAAAGATTACTTGATTAGAACTTGGCTCCACTGCAGTAGAATAACTAGTTTAGAAACAAGTTAACCCATGGTGCATCACTTACATCTGATATCTTTGCAAAATTTAACCATTTGGCTTGGCTCGAAATCAAGGCATCCGCATTCATCCTGCAATTATCTTTTTCCTCAATCTGATACAAAAGAATGTAACGAGCACTATTGCTTATACAACAGTTGGTTCATTCACTGACAGTCAGCTGAAGTCATTTACCCAAAAAGAAGAAAAACGATATGTTGGGATGCATAATACAAAGATCCTTTTTGCTTGAAGTCAACGGTGCTTTCCAAACGAAGCAGGTAGCTATGGAGAATACAACTGAGGTAGATGGGCTAAGTCATACCGATTGGAATTGAAGGGAAAAGAAGGGGAAGTTAAAAAGAGGAAGTACCCATCTAGAAGCATGGAAGAAGGCGATTGATCAAGAAGTTCGCAAGGTTTGGATCTTGAATGCTGAAACATAACATCCCTGCAAGGTAGAGGTTGAGGGAGGAGAAACGAATGCTCCTCGCCATAATTTTCAGTACCTTCAACTCCAGCGCAGCAGCAGTCACCCCATTCAAGACACCTAACATAAAGAGGGAAAAGCTCGGATGCGAAATACTGCCCAAGAGAAACAAAGAGAAGAACGTGTTTTCTCTGACCTTTGATCTTGACTCAATTTCCACAGAATGCAGTAATCCCAGCCTTTGGAGCCCACAAGCTGTCTCAGCCTTTCCATAATGCTAGGCACAATCATGTTTCCTACAAGTAAATCATCAAAACAAAATGGAGAAATGAAATCAGCTTTCGCCTCCCTCCTCAGAGACATTTGATATGATGTGATAAGGGAGTCAGGGCTGCTGTCGCAAAATAAACGAACGCTTCGCAGAGTACAAGGTTGCTTTCATATTCTGCGTTCCATTTTGGAATCAATCCTCTTTATTGCTCTCGCTCTAGTCAGCAAATCGCATAAATTTTTCTTTCATGCATACCTGAGAAGAACCAGAGTCGTTTCTTGATGTCACCTCCTTCTAGACAAAGTCTGAGAAACAAACGTGCGAAGAAACAAGAAACAAGAACACAGGATATGAAACATAAGAGAGGATCCATACAAGCATTCAGGTGACAGCTTTGCTAAACTGCAGCATCAACCGCAGTTAGGCAAAAACCCCAGAGAAATAAACATCAAACAAATGAAACCAGGATCGGCACCTTTGGCATGAACAAGGTATTCTCGCGATACCAATATATTATATCGGTGGAATTTCAGTTGCGTAGGTAGGTGAACTGCAGTGCTGGTGTGAAATAAGTAACCTGTTAAGCTAGTGTATACATGAGAGCGTTTAATTTAAATAGAGGGGGAAAAAGGAAAATGTAATGATGGGAGGAACAGATTGCATGAGCTAAGATGGTGTGAGAGAAGCGTAACTGCCTGAGGATTTCGTTTCGCTTTTTGGTTAATATTCCAGCAAATCACTAACTACTCTACATCATCGTACAACAAGGCACATTCTTATATGATCTTTCCCATTAGCTTAGCATCACGCAACCTAAAATCAGCCATATACGCCATGGCATTTCTTGATGAAAGATAGTGTCAGACATTTTCCAGGGAAAATTGCTTTCTCGCAAACTTAAGGAAAATAAAATCAAGAACCTTTTGTTTTAGTCCATCACACTTTAATCTATGACTAGGACTGTCAACAAAAACCCAAATGGTCATCTGCACAAAAATTGTTGAGCTCAAAATCCAGAAGCTTAAATAATAAAAGTCTCGGAATCTAGACGATGAGCTTCGTGGGGAATAACCGATCGTTCTTTTTCCCCCCAAAGAACATAAACCATAGACAACATCCATACACCTCAACACTACCTATGGGTTGAATCCTGAATCACGCAGTTCCCCATCACATAGCAAGTGTCAAACACCACCACAATAAACAAATGGGGTTGTAGAATTCGAACTCTCAGCCACATGTCACACCTGTTCTGCTAGCACAATGGGTTTCGGAACTTGCACTCTGATCACATGCCACGTCTATTCTATTAGCATCCTCGGGAACCAACCCTGCCAAAATCCCGAGCTCATGTTATAAGACCTGCAATATCATTTGTAGCACTTCCATCAAGATTCAACAACAGGACACTCGCCTCGCCGCTCTCCGCAAAACCAAGCAGATTGATTCCACTGAACGCTTTGATAAATAGCCTCGCTGCTCAAAATAAACCCTCTGTCGTCATATTATCAATCGAACCATGGCGCACAAATAATGCTTCACATTGCACCCCAGATTTTCCGTTCTCACGCCATCGTCCGTCGACTTCGACAACGACAACGAGGCGTTGCGCGAGAAAAGATAGAAAGGATGCCATTCTGTTCTTCATCGATCGCTGTTTCCATGGGTTCGACTCGTTGAATGTAATCGGGTGAATTGCACTTCATCGAAGATTGGAGTAGTTGAATCCAATTGAAATGTAGTGAGGAGATGGATGTGCGATAGGAATGATCTTTTCTAGGGTTTTGGTGAAACGAACCCAGCAGTAGTGGAAGGCGGTGAATGGCAAAACCCAGAAAAGCGCATGTTTTCTGTTCATTTTATTTGGAGAATAATGAGAAGCACGGTGGCCACCGTAGACAGAAACCAAACGGTGGCATCTTCTTCTGCGTCAGTGGGACCCACGCCAATAAAAAATCAGCAGCCTATCATGCTCCACTTTTTTTGCTCAAAACCAAAAAACAGCGCTGTCAACACTTCATTTATCACTTTCTTCAATTGATTTCAGTTGAGACTCTCTGGTTCTCCAAAATTCCGGTGGCCACTTTTTTACTCCGTCGTCTGTGGTTACAATATTTTGACGGTGTATATATATCGACCTTAGTTTTAACCCACCTTATGTGACGTTTAAGTGATTTTTTTTAAATAATATTTTTTTATAATTTATTCTATCATTAGTATCTTATAATAATCTGTTAAATATATAATTACACAAAATATTTAGATGACAAACCACATGACATGATATGATATTTACATTATTTTAAAATATTTAAAGCACGATCGGATAATTCTATGAAATTTAAATTAGAAGAATTTTATCTAATTAATTTTCGATCTTTGATTAACAGATGATCGATTGAGATTAAATATTAAAATTTGTAAAGCTCCTCTATTAAAAAAAAGGGTTAAAAAAATCCTGTAAATTATTTATGAGATGAAAATAATCAACCATTATCATAAAACTAATAAAAATTATATAAGTATTAAACAAAAACTTAACGATTATAACTTATATTGATTATTAATTATTTAACTATAATGATATGTATATTATTCGAAAACTGTATTTTATTTCATTTTATGAATTGATATTTATGATAGATTTTTAATTTTTTGAATTCTATCATACCATATAGCGCATGGATTAGTAATTTAATATTATAAAAACGAAATTTGATCGTACTAAATTAAACCTCAAAATGTGTGATCACAATTTATTTAGGACGAAGGGAATATTTTTTATAACGTTTTCACAAACAAAATAACAAATCTATCACGTATGCTATTGAGGAAAAAAATAGATTAAGTGACTTTAACTAATTGGTTAAAGTGAATCAATCTAACTCGCTCATTTGTCTTAATTACCTTTTTGTCTTCTAATAATAATTAAAAAATTAATGATTGTGATTCATCCATTTTTTCAATCAATGATTATAACTCACTTTACCTAATTGACTAAAGTGATTTTAGCGACTTCAACCCCTACGCTATTATTCACTCCATCAACTTCTTTATCAATTATTGCAGTAAACTCAATTATTAATGTAAAAAAATATTTTTTATTCATTAAAATCCACATAAATACAACACACATAAATTATAAAAAAAAAATATATATCATGACATAAATATGTCTAATAACGAATAAAACTTTTATATTATCCCTCATCTCCATATGGATTGGGATCCTCTACCGTCCAAAACTAGAGTTATTATGTTTTTCTAGAATCTGCACCATTGGAGATTTTTGTGATCATTTTTATTAACCATTTATAATAGATCCAACCACAAAAAATCCAGACTACATCATTACTGTTAATTTTGAATGATCCTCCTGTCTCCATATGCTAACATGTAAACAACAAAACTGTCACACTTATTACAATACGAAGAAACTATATGTAAAAAGTTCTTAAATCTAGTCATAAACAAGTTGACGTGCGGGGGGCCACTTGAGTCCTCAAGCCCATTTCCTCTCACAACCTCGATCGTCGTTCAAATCAGGCATCAATCCGATTAGGGTTTCTCAATCACCCCCAAAATCACACGCTGTCGCCGATTTCGAATCGGCGGATCCCCGAATCAGGTACGGCTCTCTTGCGCCACCTATTTGTCCATTTCACTTTGGCTTGACGATTCTAGTTCTAGGGTTTGAGGATTCTTGGAATCAGGAATTTTTTGAAATTGCTGTGTTTTGTGTAGAGATGGCTAAGGAACGAGGGGTTCATCCCCTTTGCATCAACGCGTCGAATCCGTATCATGAGTGTGTGGATTACTGTTTCCGGCAAATCGCCGAAGCCAATGCTCGTGCTGCAAGGGAGCAGCCAGGTAGCTGATGTTTCGATTTGTTATCGTGTCGGTGAAACTATTGATTATACTCGTTTTGTTTGAGTGCAATTTGTTTCTTTCTTTGTGTCTCTCATTCCCAATTGTATTTGATGTGGCAGTATGTGTTCTAAAACGAGGTTAGAAATATCGTGTAAAAGATCATTACAAACTATTTAGCCTTGGAATGATTAGAATTAACTTTAAAATGGCATTCAAATGTTTAATAATTTGTGTAATGTGACGTTTTAGGCTGTTTGAATGGTGCAACAAGCCAAATAGATCTGACCACTTCGAAACACTCGGTTCAACCCTGATAGTTGACTGTTGTGCTTGTCTTGTGTACGCATCACTTCACTTTATCGATTTATTGGTTACATATGTGTGGGTTTAAGGATGCCAAAGCTAAGGCAATGAGTAGAGAGTCTTGTGTCTTTTTTATCTGCGATGTGAGGCTTATGGAACAGCCAGAAGTTTGTGGGATCAGTTCTTATTCGCCACTTTGTGTTCCTTTTGATTTGTTTGGAATTGGCATGGCAAGGTGCCGGAACCTGTGTCCTCTTGCTCACTTTGATTTCCACACTCTAGATATGAGTCACACAATTTATTTGAGTCTATTTTCGACCTAACTGTCTCAGCTTTCCCTGCCCAAGAGGAAATCATGCATGAAGAACCGCCTCCTGATGATGAACCCGCAAGTAGTGAGGAAGACCAGGCACCTGAAAACTATGTGGAAGGGGACGTTACTCAACTTACTGGGAAGCAGAAGAAGTTATTTGAATTGAGGCTTAAAATGGTGATTACAAATTAGTTTTGAATTTTGATTTTCACTGTCTTCTTCAACATATTAGTCTGAAAACGTTAAAGTAGTGTGTCGTCACATTGATCTCATCCTTCAATTTTTTAGCTCTTATGTGTGTTATTCATTCCATTGTTATCTTTTCTGCTGTGTGTAGAACGAAGCCCGGAAAGCCAATCAGGCTGCTATGGTGGCTGAAAAGAAAAAAATGGAATCCCCACCAGAATCCAGAGGCATATCCAAACAAAAGTGGCTCGAGGAGAGGAAGAAAAAGATTGGAAAATTGTTAGATGCTAACGGTTTGGATATGACTAAGGCATTTATGCTCGATACTCAGGAGGCAGCAGAGGCAAAATATAAGAAGTGGGAAAAGGATCCAGCTGCAGCAGGTTGGGATGGTAAGATGCGATTGTACTTACCTTTAGTAGTTTTTTGTTTGAGTCCTGTCTGTACCATGGCGTGCTGTGCTGCAACTTTCATTTAGTTCTCTTGTTCTCTTGGTTTATATCTGATTCAACATATATCAGTTTAGTATCGCTCATCTCTGTGCAGACAGTGATTGGATTCTTTTGGGATTTTGCTTATACGCGATGACAACTGTACAGTCTGCAGACTCTGTACTGAAGAGTTCTATTTACATGTCAAACTTGTTATATCTGTAGTTTTCAACCAGAAAACCTTGTACAATGCTCATAAGAAGCGGACAAAGAATATTGAGGTCGACCTAGAAGAATATAACAAAATGAAGGAAGCTGATCCGGAGTTCTACAGAGAAGCATCAAGCCTTCAATATGGAAAGGTACAAATCAATTGTTTCGAAGTCATGGCAGGATTGCATGGATCTTCTTCTTGTATAAATCTGAGGTGGTGTTTCTTGTTGATGGCTCAGGCTCCCAAGGTCTCAGAGGACAGGATCGATAGAATGGTACAGGAGCTAAAACAAAGAGAGGAGAAGCGCAAGTCCTTCAGCAGGAGGAGGAGGTTTCGTGACGAGAAGGACATTGATTCCATTAATGACCGTAACGAGCATTTCAATAAGAAGATTGAACGAGCCTTTGGGAAATATACTCTGGAGATCAAGAACAATCTTGAGAGAGGAACTGCGTTGCCCGACTGAGGTATCCGTGACCAACCAGTATAGTGTATTAGGCTTCAACTTTGGCAAGCTCAACCATGGAAGACTATGTTTTCTTTTGCTTCTTGTTGTGTTTCCTAGTACTCGCCAAAACAGAAATGGGAACCATGGTTGTTGATGTTGCAGCCACTATATGATGCGCCCTTCATCATATCATAGATCTTTGCGATGTTGAATGTACCAGACGATGCATTTGATTTGTATAACTCTCTGAGTGTAGACGTCTGATGTATAATATAACTGTCTTTTGGTAGCGTTTTGGATTATTCGGTTCATATTTCATTCACACCATGCTGACCGGGCACTCACAGTTTCTGTTACATGAAAAATGAGTCATTGACAAAACGTATGAATCGACAGAAAACACATTGCTTGGTTTGACTTTAATTCATGTTATGGCTTTGCAATATTGTGTTCTATGCCCATAGTCTAATCTTAAGATATTCCATGAAAATGGTGGAGCAGAAATTTCACAAAATCAGATTTACACTACTAATGAATCACGATCTGAATATAATGTTGCCTACAACGTAAACTTCTGACCTAGACATGTGATTCTATTTACATATAATTTATCCACACTTTATAATTCTATAGTCATACAGTGTGGCATCGTATTCCTATAAAATGGGAGCTACCGTAAATGCTGCAACCGTTAACGTCTTCCTCCTGCAAGATGGAGATCCCTCGAGCACATAGCTTGCACATGACACATTTTATACAGGTAATTCGTATGATAATTTCTATGCTGTGGGATGGAAGATATCGTACTGAGAATCAACCAATTCCAACTGAATGCTTCTTGATGAAAACATCAACCAATTCCACATAGCTCGACTCACTCCTCGCCTGAGCATCGTATCCTTAATTCCTGAAAAATGAAAAAATCAAGCAAACCCGTAACTCAAAGATTTGCACGCAAAATACCCATGACTCATCCCAACTCCAGAGGATCATAAAGTACTCACATCGTAGCTCACCTCCTAATGATAACGGGCTATCATCTTGTCAGTGTACAAAAAAGTTGATGACCAAATGAATCTGTCAAAGGAACAAATTTCTGATGTTACGAGTAGAAGAAAAACTCGGTGGCTTAGATCAGCGATTAAATTATTCAAGCTACGAATCGTCCATGGAACGATCAAACATAGTTTTACGCAAAATTATTATGAAACAGTAATGATAATTTAAGTTATATTCTTTAATCTTGACCCGGTGACGTAATTTTTTTACGTCCTTAGGATGAATAACGAAACTCCTCAAAATACGTGTTAAATAATACAATGATGATACAACATTGTATTTTTTATAGGACGGAAGGAGTATAAAAAAACGAGGTCCCGTCAATCAGATAAATTCAAAGGTGACCAAATTATGACCTTGAACACTTACAAGGTTATTTTGTGGAAATCTCCAGTAAAATCCCTGAATAGCGATTATAGCTATGTTTGATGTTACGAGTATAAAAATGGCCAATGAATGAATTCCCATCCACTCCAACACCGAAGTAATGCTACGGTACCCAAATACATCCACCTGTTTGGGGAGGGAAAGAAAACAAAAGGATTTCCAGTCAATAGCAAGCAAATGATTATCAAATTGCAAATTTCTAGAATTTGATTGAGCTAATCATTAACAATATACAAATATTCCCGCACTTACCAATAAGTATAAAGCGCAAAACGTGAACCCAGCAGCTGCAGATGTGACCAGTGAGTAACTAATCGTATACAAAGCTTTGTTCAATGGAACACCTGATACGCCAGAACAATGGTAAAAGGAAAAAGGCAGCTAAATTGTAACAAATCTTGACCAAATGAACAACAAATTATCCTGACAACTTGCAGCATATTGGAGGTGGATTCACTTATTTATCTGCAGAGCAGTTCTTTTATGCATCTTTTTTAAAGATGAGAGAGAAAAATAAAGTAGAAGAGGATACAATAAGGTCATACCAACTAGAGCGAGGAACAAGCCCATGATAAGCGACGATGATGAAAATAAGGACCAATGGAATAACCGGTCATTATGATCCTGAAGGACATGACAAAATAGTAAACTAATACAAAATGTTAGCACTAAACATGTGTCAAACCAGATGCGTTACAATTTTCATTTTTAACGATTGTTCAAAAATTATGCTCCACTGAACTTCATTATGAGCAGGGCACAAGTATTTACCGATAACTGCACAAGAACATGACCGAAATGAAGCCCAAATATGCATGTAACAGTGGCAGTCAAGGAGCTGTGTCAAAAGGTGTTGATATCAGAGACAAGGAGTAAAAGATATGGAACAATATCATAATTGCATATCCGACCCTAGAGCCTTATAGCACCTATAATCATAAAGTCATGAATAACATGGGGGAAGAAAGGCAAGGGAGACCCAGGGAAAAGAGGATTAAGGATGATGGCAATGTTAAAAACGAAAATCGGAATGCAGTCAAATTCACAGAAAATAGCAGATCAAGAATCAAGGGCTTGGTAAACTATCCAAAGCTACGGGTACTTGTACTCTTCTAACAAACAAAGTTTTATCATTACAATATAATAAAGGTGTTCAAAGCTTTACCCTAAAAGGCCTTCCGGATCAAAAGAAGCATGACACCACGAGGGCGAACTTTCAGGTATCTGGCCATCACTAGATTTCATGCATTCCTGCAGCCAAGAATTTCGTCATTGATGACCTTACGAAAAATATATAAGTAAAAGCTGATACAATATGTACCTTCAGATTCTGATAAGCAGGTTTGGCGTACAGATGATCTATACCAAGTATGTAACGATCAATGAGGCCAGCTGCATTACAAGCAGGCCCAAGGTCACCCCTAACATCGCATTTGACCTACAGAATGGCATGAAGAGCAAATATTTACAGGCGCTGGCATTATCTATAATGAAGAAGGAACTTCAACCTCTAGGCATACGCCACATATACTGTTGATAGCTCTAACCTTAACGTAGCTACTGTTAGATGCAGTTAGCGATAAAGCTGGTTCTGATACTTTGAACTCCCAGTCAGGAACATATAATCCATACAAGAGACCAATAGATAATAAGGATAGTGCAAATGCGAGACACCTGCAGAATAGAAATAAATTAAACTAGGAAAACTTTTTTTCTTTTTTCTAATGTCATTGTTGTTAGTTAAAGCTACAATAAGGGTTAAGGTTAAGTCCTTTTTATCGCAACTATTACATGTCGTGATGTGACAAACGAGAAAGTTATATTATCAACATATAGCTTATGCATTCCAAATTAAAAAGCGTTTGGTGTTTTACAACAACTGAATTCTCTACTGATGATGATCCCTGGATTCAAAAGAATCAAAACCTTTACTAAGGGTAAATGGAGGGCAATCAGAGAAAGTGAAATATACAGAAGAAAACAGACCAACTTGAATAGCAAGTATCAAGATGTTACATTGAAATCTAAACAGCCTCGGAGAAAAGACATGCATTCATCCTTACCACTGCCGAAAATAACGTCTGAAGAATCCAGAAGATTTCCACCTTTCACAGGGAAGCCAGATCTCACACAACGCAGTAATTACATATGCAATTGATATTCTCTGCATCACCATCAAAAGGTTGTATAAAAAACTTGTATCTAATAATTTCTATGAGGGATCAGTAATTCCCTCAATGTATGCACGCTGACAAACATATTGTCTTTGTGTATTAGTAAAATAACCGCACCTGCAAGACACCCATCCACCGTATTTTATCGATATCAACGCCATATGTCATTGAATTAACCCCATGTAGGTAGCCCCCTGAGATAGCATAATTGCAATTAGTTCCATTTGAATGACAACAAAAGTTAGTTGCTAGCTCTCAAGTTTGCACAAGGAGTTTGCGGCAGTCGTGACTAATGAGTCATGATAAACAAAGACATAAAATGCAGCAAGCAACAATAGCACACTCTTACTCTATGATGATTTCTTATGCAAGTTATATTTTAGGTTCCATCTATCGTGCAATTCAGAAGATTCAGTTTTTTTGGGGGTTTTTTCCCAGCAGAGAATATGGATTCAGCTAAAAAAACATTTTCATAATGTAAGTGTAGATTTAGAAAGGACTAAATAAACCATCTTCTAGTATTGTTAACGAGGAATGCATAGCTCGGATGTATGTGTTGCGTGCAAATATAGTAGATCTTGAGTTAGCCATTAATCATGCTATTCAAGTCCAGCAATGTCCAGCAGTAGACTACACATAAAAAGATCCGTTTATCTGCTCTACAAGCAATTTTACTCTAAATTAATATAAAGGATAATTATCAAAGATAGATTTACAAGCAAATCATGCAAATATAAACATGGTACCTTGTAGAAAAGCACCAAGAAGAAATATCTTAAGCGCCCTGACAATTGCCTTCCATGTAGCATCAACTTTATCTTCCAATTTCTGTGGTTGTAAAAGAGAGATTAGGGGAGGAATAGACTTTCAAATAGCATGAAAAGAATGTAGGAAAAAATGATATGAATGATGTCACAGCACCTTGTATACAATTGCAAGAGCAGTCCCCGCTATGAAAAGGAAGAATGGCATCACAAAATCTGCTAAGTGTAGTCCATTCCACGGAGAATGAGCAATTGTTGGAAAAACTGAGCCCCCATAATCAACAAGCATCATCAGCTACAAAAAGAAGAAAAGGTGAAAACATGAAATAATATAAATGCAATGAGCAAAGAAATATTGAGAAAAAAATAACCTCAAATTTTGAAACAAGGTCAGTGAAATATTGTCACTCAACAAAGCAATTACTGCGACAAACTAGAGGACTACTCATAAATTCAACAACATTAGTAGTAAGGAGATCCCGCACTATGAATAAATTGTTTACCATAAAAGGTAATTTGTTTCCTGAACTGGAATATGAAGGAAAACTACTATAAAGAGAGCAAGTGTCTGGATCTCCAGTTCTGTTGAACACAATTACTGTCCGGATCTCCAGTTTTGTTGAACACAATTAGTAATTGGTTTCTCCAGAATGCCAACTTGTGTCCTCTTAAAATCCTAAAACAATGCCAAATTTGGAAACCATAATGATTACAAGTGCAAGTTTCTTCTATGTCATCCTATTCTAGTCCAAAACTTACTGCACTGACAGGATTCAGTGATACATGTACATTCGGAATATGTTGCACCCACGAAAAATGATCCTAGTTCGTTCAACTCACTGTCTCATTAAACCCAACGCACAATCCTTTCCTTCTACACCAGTTTTAGACCAACTAGGTTTCTACAAAATCTCCAACCTACATATGTCCATCACACTGCAAATTCCACAACTTTCTTACGACCACAACGTTACACTACACCTCTAATCGAATCTGATCCTCCCAGATTATAATAGATTTCGACTGCATTGAAGAGAACCTTCCGTTATCATGATCCAAACAGCTTCTATGTCTTCAAATAACAAGAAAGCCATACAATGCAACTATGAATCCTGCATAGATCCAGCAAGCACACGACACAGACTGAACAAATATATACCTGATCCAATCACTACAGATCCGTAGAAGAGCGAAGAATCTCTCTTTTCACTTCAAACATTCCATAACAGGATCACATTATCGTCACACTGATCAAGAATCAGACTATCAGAGATTATTCAAACACATTCTCCTCCTACAACACACCCAAACCACCACCAACCTTCAACCAACACCGAGCACGCCTCCCTCGCATCACAAACCGAATCACTCGAATACCGAATCCACCGCTCACATCATCAAATCAGCCTCAAATCTCAATCCACTTCTTCCACAATCCAACGCACACATTACATCAACACACAACACAGATCCCCAAACAGAACACCAGAAATCATAAAATCAACGGCGAATGAGAAAGCGATTTATACTCACGAATACGCAGAGGCCGCGGAATACGTCGAGCGAGACGACGCGGGCGGGTTTCGGCTTCGCATCGGCGAGTGCCGGAATGGGAATCGAATATTCCGGCGGTGGACGCTGCTGCTCCTCCTCGTCTCCGACGCCGGCGTCCTCCGACAGCGCCGCGTACTCCACCGTCATCGTCGAAAGATGGAGAGAGTGTGCGCGTGTGTGTATGTGCGCGTTTGAATTTGACGAGGCGTGTGATGCGGAGAGTGTGAGAGAGAGACGGTGAATTGAATTAGGGGAATACTTTGATCTTTGATTATGATTGGATAAAATTTATGTAGATAGTGAAAATTGGAGGGCGAAAAAGATTAGATCCGCCACAAAGAGACGCGACTCGTCAAGTCGGTATAGACCGAGAAGAGGATGAAGGAAAATATCATTAGATGTCATGCACAATCATTGGCGATTTTTTTCTTTTCTTTATCATATCATTGGCGATTTAATTGATTGTGAGTCTAACAGAGTTTTACCTTTAACAATATGAAAAGATTAGATAATGCCTTTTTTCATGCAGTATATCTTAAGTAAGATCTTTTTGAATGATTTTTTTATTTTTATTTTTTTGTGACGAGGATGTCCATATCAATTCGTGCGTATTTCGACTAATTCTTCGGACATTGACAAAATGCTGATGGGGACATTCGAATCCAAAACCTTAAAACAAAATTGAGTCAAACACCACTAAACCAACTCATATTAATTATATCATTTTCATCTTTTAAACACACAAAAAAAACCCCGCATTAATGGGAGAAAAACCCAAAAATCTTGAATGGTTTAAATTAATGGAAAAAAGATATTTTTTCTCTCTCATGACATATATAACGGTTTAATTCAATACACAGATTTAAGTGTGTTAAATTTTTATGAAATTTAGTGAAAAAAAGAGAATATAATGCTAATATTATGTGTTGTTAAAGAATAATGAAGAGTAGAGATTAGATCACGTTAGAAAATTCAAAAAATATGAAAATTTTATTAAAAAACAATTCAGATGTGTCTAACAAACACAACTTATGTATTTTTAACAATAAACTTCTTTTTCTCAAATATTTTTTGATAGTAATTGGGTTTATTGTAACAATTGTTATACTAAATAATGAATGTAATGTATAAGATAATGACTATTTAATTTCTTTTTAGAAAAAAATTATTAAATATGATATATTATTTATATTTTAGATGAAAAAATTACTAATTATGATGACTAATTATGTTTTGGGACGGATATACTCCTATCTTCATCTTTGAGATAAAAGACATCGATATAAAAAAACAAAAAAAAATACAATAATAGGTTAGGAAATCTAGTTGTACACTTTTCATGTTCGTTGAATACCTGTAAATAAATTAAAGGTGACATGAGTGCATTGAAACTTTCCCCTGGATTGATATACTCCCTTCATCCTAATTTAATCACAATATTTTTTTTTCAATATAGATGTAACATTTTTATTTTTCCTTATTTTATAACGAATTTATATTAATATAATTAAACGATCCCATCATCTATTTTTTCATTCTTTTTCATTCTCTCTCTTAAATCCCACTTACATCTCAGAGCAACTCCAATGAAACTTTTAAATGGATTGCTATAGCAATAATTTAACAAAAAAATATTTTATATAAATCACTCCAATGGGATGGTATTTGCAATGACAAAATTTGGCAAAGCCAAATTGGATGCTGCATTTGGCATTACAAATGCTTATTGGCTTTTTTTTGCTACTCCAGAATATTCAAGACATATCCAAACAATAAAAAAACACAAAATAAGAAATATACCGGACAAGTTTGTAACCATTGATCAAATAAAAATACTAAAAAATAACATGGTAATATTGAAGGGACATAGCTAAATTATAACAAAATTATACTATTCATCTTCATGATATAACTATAGCTATACGAAAATAGCTCAACTCATTGGACTTGCTCTCATTACCTCTAAAAAAATTTTCTTCATTCATTAAATTTCATATAAATTCAACACACATATAAAATCTTGTATTGGGTCAAGTCGTTGTAATTAAATTTGGGACGAAGGTAGTAAGTTTCTTTCTCTCTCTTTTTTATATTTTATTTTATGTGTTCTTTTTTTTTCTTTTTTCTTTTTTCTTTTTTCTTTTTTCTTTTTTCTTTTTTCTTTTTTCTTTTAGTTAGTGTAAAGTTTATTTAGACGTTGAACAAAACATATGACTTGATCACTTAATTAAACTACCACTGAGATATCACTTCACAAATGGAAGCATCACATTGTGTTAAACAAACCCTGAAATCCATATGCGTGTTTGTGTATGTGTGGTTGAGCATTGGTCCCCCACAGCCCACAACTCGCAAGCAATGGCGTTTTTATGGTCCTGTATTTGATCTTCTCTGGCCCATATTTCACGTGATTGCGATGTTGCAGCTAAAAAAAAAGCGTATTTGCAGTTGTGATTCGGTTAACTCACCGAAAGTCTAATGCATTCTTAATAGGAGATACAAAATCTTTTGTGCAAAAACCTACTAAATATCAAAACATCGAAAAATAATAGGAGGGATGGGCGATTGCATACCCAAACGATGAAAGATACTATTTAGATCATTTTAACATTGGTGGTATATATAATGAAATGATTTCCAGAGAATGATGCTTATAGTAGCCCAAGCCACAGGTTTCCTATATTCTTATGACAACATGGTTTTCAAATGATCGAGTGAGAAAAGAATCATATTATGAGTTAGTAATTTCTTTTCCTGTGTTGTTGATACGTCAAGAGCTTAATCGAACCAAGAAACGAAGCTTAATTTACATCTTATGCATTGTGTGATTTCAATGTATTGTAGTATTAGTTAGCTTTTTGTAAGGGCGTGCTCACACGATTGAGATGTAACAACTAAGAAGGAAATATTAGTAAGCTTTAGGTGCCTTCCCATCTTCTTTTTCTTTTTTTAAAGAAAAAGAAATTGGACAAAAGATGGAGTAGCTTGTAAGGATCATTCACTTCATACGTGATTGCCTAATATGGGAAATATATGATCTAGAAAAGGAAAAAATGGATAAAGAAGATCTAAATGCAATTGGAGCACAAACCAACAAAAAGCCTATAAAAAATCATAAATCGGAACCAAAATGAGAAAAAAGGATACGTGGGGTAATTGCCAAAAGAAAAATCATTGATGCTGCAGCAGCAATCATGTTGTCTGTTGCAAACTGCACCTCTTCTTCCTACGAATTGTATCTTATTTTATTATGAATTGTATTTTAAAAGATAAAAAATAAAACAATTTATAATAAAATAAGAAGCATTTCACCGAAAGAAGAATGGCGCACCCATTACCAAGAGTATATCCATGATGCTTCAAAGCAACAACGAATATCTTGAATGCTTATACTCCATGCACTCGAGCGAACAAATAAAAATAAATTGAATATAAGATTAAATCAAGTCTAGATCATTTACATACTCACCATAAACATTTCAAAATATTACTATTGACACAAATCATAAACAATCAAGTGTGTGGACAAACGAGCAAAACTTAAAATTGAAAGGGCGGTGGTCGTCGTCGTCGCACTCAAGTTGTGTGAGATTACAACTTGCATCTACTTTAACTAGGATAGTAGTTTACTAGTTCAGTGACAACCTATATTAGGATGGGTTTATCGTCTGTTCACTTTGTTTTGGTGGCTCATGCTAAATTACCCCAACCTAGCTAAATTGTAACTCTCGGCCACACCTACCACATATAACTCTTGATGTTAAAAGTTTCATAGCCCGGGCTTTGTTGGGCCTGTTGCATAGAACTAAAGTTGGCCCAGTCAAGGTTTCGAATTCAACCGTGCACGCTCGGCCCAGCCCAATCTTAACGGAGTTGGGCATTAATGGCAATCAATATACTGTAGTTTTCTTTCCCGTAATTGATAATTCTGATTTATGCGAATAATGATATTCTCAAACTTCAAATCTGGATCGCTTGAGTTTGATAGAGTAAGTTACTCAACCAGATATTGCTTTGAGATTACATCACATGTTCGATTCACATACTAGTTTGCTTCACCTTCTTGCATTTAACCAGAATAATCAATATAGTCCATGATAATGTGTTAATGCAATACGTGTGGAGTATGTAAGTAATAATGAGAGTGAAGCGGGGGGAAATGGTATTCCTCCTGTTTCGTTTTTTCCCCTCCAATCCCTCTCTCTATTCGTCGTTGCAGAGTATTGCGTTGACTATAGTCGATATTATACAATTATCAAATTAATGTAGGAATTAAACTATAACATGATCTCCTCAAACTAATTCATTAGTTAGTCGAATTTTGAATCATAGTTCATCGATGTGACACCAACATGACCTTCGCCTCCATAGTAATGTCGATTACCTTGATGCGAGCATCAATTGGCAAATGATTTGGAAAAAATGACGTAAAGGTCGATATTCACGTGTGGCCTAGCTAGCAAGTACTCCTAGCAAGCTTGTGGAGCTTCGTATTTGCCTCGTTAGCCACATACATAGTGAATGTCAACTTTAAAGTTCATGATAGTAACTCTTTATTGAGTCATGATAACAAACTAGTCCTTTCGTCTCAAAAAGATTATAATTTTTAATCGAACACGTATGACGATTTTTTATCAATATTACGGGATGATCAAATGTTAATTTTTGAGGAAATATCGTGAAATATTAATTATAGTAAACGTCATGTATCATAACCGTAGGTCATTAAAAAATTTAAATCGTGTCGTATGGATGAATAATGATCGAAATCCCTCAAATTACGCGTTGAATAATATAAGGAGAGAAAAGCGTTACAATAATTATGAGATAAAAATAATAAAACAAGATTAATATTCTGAAATTAATCACAGTTTTCTCCTAGTACCCATGTCTTATAGAAACACGTCTAATTAGAAAATTTAAGACGTCCTGATGGTCAATTTTATACATGGTCACCGAAAAATTACAAGTAGAGAGCATGGAATTGTAAATTGTGGAAGCTAACACTTCACGCACATGTGTCGTGTCGCATCGAGTTGCAGGGTTTGCTCATGGATTTCTTTCCTACATACCATTAGAGCTATAATTATTATTGGATCAAAAAGGAAAACAGTATATGCATATTTATGCATGCAGAAAGTCATGTTGTGCTAGTTTTTAATCATATGTTGGACCCAACCAACTTGGTTAACCCAAACGTTACGCCCATAGCAATCCAACCTCCGATCAACACCCTCACCGCGCCCTTCACCGGCGCCGCCTTCCCCAGCACCGCCCCGACACCACCAAACACCACCAACGCCACGCTCACCGCCGCCACCACCACACCCAACCTCACCGCGTACTCCCTCACAAAAGCCGCTGCCAACAAAGGAACCGCGGCCCCAACAGCAAAAGACACGGCAGAGGCCACAGCAGCCTTTGTAGGACTAGGCAACTCCTTCATCGTCTCCTTCAGATCACTCTCCGTCCCATTCGCTGCCTCGTTTTCCCTCTTCAGTTGGGACAATTCGATATCGTATTGGGAGTAGACCGACACGAACTCCCCCA
The DNA here is from genome assembly GCA_035668315.1 of Drosera spatulata. Lineage (NCBI taxonomy): Eukaryota > Viridiplantae > Streptophyta > Magnoliopsida > Caryophyllales > Droseraceae > Drosera > Drosera spatulata. The sequence goes on from JAOVYX010003774.1 coordinate 20,912, forward strand.
TCGCCATGCTGCAGGCCCCTGCCACGAGTCCTGCGATTCCTGTCAGGATCATGATCTTGATGTCTTTTTTCACCGCTCCGACTCCCATCATCAATGCCGCGGTGGACAGGAGCCCGTCGTTGGCTCCTAGTACCGCGGCTCTTAGCCATTGAGCTCTGTCAGCCAAGTCATCAGATATTTTGTCAGCTGGGTCAGTTGAGTTGGCCTTGGTATCGGGGATGGGGCGAGCGTACATGAGGTCTATGGTCGTGAGGCCTCGCTCCATGTCGAGAACGACGGGGAGCGTGGATTTGATGGCTTGGGATTCATTGGTGATTGAAGCCATTGATTATGTTGTTGTGATGAAAATTGAAACAGAGGGCACTTGGGGGAGTGTGGTGAACACACTGAAATGAGTGGTATCTTATAGCGAGGGGATATTGGAAATTTTTGGAAGAGGCCGGTGGGTGGCTAGTGGGTTTAGGTGTTGGGCTTTGGGCCCGAAATCTTGGGCCAAAAGTGAAGTGGAGAATTTGGACTAGTCAACTTTGATTCTGACTGGGTGGATTGTTTTTGGTGATTACGTGATTGATTTATCCATCCAATATCATAGGGGTGTATTAGATTGGTTGAATGAAACAGTGCGTGCGTTACATGCTTATGCAAATTGTGTTGGCTGAGATACAGTGGTGGTTGTTTTACAACGTCATCTATGATACTGTAAAATAACGTTAGAGGATCGCGATTCAATCCAATGTTAAGTATTGTTGGTATTAGGTTATGACATATTGTTGGTGAGTACTCCAGATGTGAAGATAGGTGATACTAGAGAAAGTTACACAACTCATGATTTCCACAAAAGCTTCGAATGACTTGTAAGGTAGGCGGCGGCTACCTTCTGTGACAAGTCCAGCAACATGTGCATGGGTTTTAGTAACAACTTATCTACTGTATTTAATTTTGAAAAAGAGTTTTCTATATCAAGACATCCGACAATTCCACCGTAGAGTTTTCGTCGATCATGAACTCGTTCATATCATAAGTTATTTATTTTCGTTGAGATTCACCTAAATCGGACCTAGTTTTCATCAAACAATGTGAAAAATCGTTGGAAATAGACGGATCTTCTCAAAACTTGATACAAATAACGTTATAAAAAATAATTAAAACAAATGAAATAAAATAAAATTGATATCATGACACAAAAATTTACGTGGTTCATTCTACTCTTGGGATTACATCACAAGATAACTCAAACACAAATCCGTATTTCTCATAAATTCTTTATCTTGATGGCTTTTTTACCCGACTCTGCTCCCTTTATGTTGCATTTCTGCTCTTCCTCGCTGATCAATATGTATAACAATGAGACGAATTTATCAGAATTTGCTTTGTCCCAAAACAAATATTGCAACCGTCTTTTAGTTATTTTTCCTTCACCAACAGTTACGAGGGATTTTTAAATTCTTCTCAATTCTTTCCCATTTTTCTTTTTTCCTTTGTAGAGTATGTGAATCCCGTTCTCTCTCTCTTATTTTTTCCTTTTAATAAAACAAAAAACCGCACTAACAAAAACTTGACTGTTATGAGGGGTGGACATCAATCTAGCTCAATGACTTCACTATAGTTTTGCCTGCTAGCGTTGCGCAAGTGGATGACATATGTCGCCTTTGAGCCTTTGAGCCTTTGAGTCTTAGTTTCGCCTTTGAAATTTTGAGTCTTAGATACGTGTTACAATGTCATTAGTTTTTAGTGGTTACATATAGACACGGCAGCGATGACCACTCAAAGCTAAACACTATGAGGTGTTGAATTAACCTCGATATAGTATGTGCATAGGATTTAGATGTTAATTGCACGTAAGTTTGAACAAATATATGGATTCTGCTATTTAACTTTTGACCATCCGTTCAAACACGAAATGCAACCTACACTGGATCAGGTGCTGTAACGCCTAGTGCCGTGGTTGAAGCGGACATGGTCGCATATATATCATCGAAGAAGAAACTTTGGACCATATATCTAAAGTAGTAGAGAGATTTTGGGCTATGACATGATCAAATATTACTACTTTTTAGAGAAAACTACTCCCTGACAGAAATAGTTAACAAGTGTCTTTTTTTTTTTTTTTTATAAGTTTTAAAGTTTAATTACAAATTATCTATATGAACTTCCTTCATTGGTGTGTTTTGTACAAGCATTGCAAGATCATGGATGAATATGACTGTTATAATTGTATATTAACACATCAAAGGAAAGTTGGGGAGAGAAAATGCCCAATGATGAACGTAATTAGTACTAGTATTTGTTATAAACTTAAGTTCTCGAGTAAACACAATTGAAACTCAGAACCCACGACCACGATATTTAACTTTGCATTGTACACTTGTATTACCACGATTCGAGTATTTTTGGGTGTCCTGGAATCATGACTTCACCTCACTTTATAACCAATGTCAGATCGAATACAAGAGCGCGTGACATCGTCGGACAAATAATTTACAAAAAATTTTCCTATATAATATGCTTCAGATCTAATATATTCCATCCGTCCCAGATAAATTACGATGTATTGATTTGATACAATTATTAAGGAATGTATTGACTTGACAATTTTACCCTAAATGCCCTTGAGAGTATAAGAGTTAGGTCAGTGGAATTATGAGTAGATGGATATAGAAAAAATAATAAAACAGGAATTAATGTGATATAAAATAGGGATATTTTGAATTTTTGATCATTTTATGAAAATATTATTCCCCCATCCCACGAAAGATATAACACTTTGACTTTTGACATTATTTCATACCTATTTTTACTAACTTCGTTTTATCATTAGACTGCATTAGCCCAAGTTATACTATACAGAAATATCATTAGTGGTTCATGAAAAATTTACAAAAGACATTATTTGATTGTCCCGTGAGATGCGTCAAAGTTCACCTCGATATATATACATAGTCAAAATGTTCTAATCTTTATGAGATAAAATGAATACAATATATATAAAATATTTATTTTTAATAATACATCATAATTTATTTAAAATAAAAAATAATATATTTATCCGAACAATATGACCACGACACCAACCAATCATACTAATATCACGTGAGATCGTGGATAACACAAGTCTCAACAGATTGGGGTTGGGTGCCCATCATCAAATCACAGAGGTTGATTCATTTGTTCCCTCCTCGGTCAACATAATAAACCCTACCTTATTCACCTTCATTATCTCCTTCCTCTATCTCCGAGATGACCTCGTCATTTTCGAATTTTGGATCGGTTCCATTTTTTTCTCATAAGGTATCATCAATTTCGCTTTTGCCTTTTCATTTCTTTCACTTTTTTTTAGGTTTTGCTAGCATTTTTTTTTTCCGTGTGTGACAATTTGATTTGTATTACTCACAGGAACTTGTTTGTAAGTTAGATTTTAGTAATTGTTGTGTCCGCTCGTTGCTAGACGATGAGACCTGAGGAACACCATAGAGCTTTCAACTATAGAATGAATGAGATTTGGACTTGAAAGAACCTCATATTTTGATAGAAATTTTGTATCATCTGGATTCGGTTCTAAAGCCGCAGTTAAGGTCGTATTTCTTGTAATTTTTCATCTTTGGTTAGAATCTCGATCCAAATAGATCTCACGATTCTATCCAACTGATATGACTTCGGATCGGGCTTATGTTGTGAGACAGTTAAGTAGCACTTCCTGAGATTTTCTTTCTGGGAAAGGTGGATTTGTGGCTAGCCGGTAGGCACATATAAAGTTATACGTGGATAGACTATTGGATTTAGAAATCGACGGTTGAGATTAAAAAATCATTTTTAATTGAAGAGAGATGAATGTGTTTTAATCTCAACTCTTGATTTTCAAATCTAATGGTATATCCATACATAGCCTTATATGTGGTTAGGACAAATCCACCAAGGTCTTTATTTTTATGTATCACGGGTAATTTAGACCTTCAATTGGATTATCTTTGATCTTGGTTTGGTTGGATTTGTCTCGTTGCTAGTGTCGGTTTTTATCAATAAATATGCCAATTCTTTGTGTGCTATTAAGATTGCTGACATGCCTATATCGGTGGTCTTCAAATGTGACATTTTCTGTTATGTGGGCTGGGTCGTGTTATATTAAAAAATGTTTATTGCACGACCTGCTAAGTTATTTCATAGTATACATTGTCCTGGTGGTGTGTGGTTTGATAAGTTGCTGGTTTGTGAGCATGCTTGTTTTCCTTTTGGTAGCATGCACACTTCTCACCTTGTATGTGAATGGAAGTCATGATTGAAAAATTGTTGAAGTGGAATAAGAAGATAGATTGTGTGTATGTATTATTTAAACCGAGAACAACAGAGTGTGCCATAGCTGGGTCTTGTGGTTGAACACTGAATTATAGAATGTGCTGCTAAACTTGGTGTCGCAGCACTTAACGATGTTAAATTTAGTGCAGGTTCTAACATATTCTGTACTAAATTTGATTGTTTGTGACTTTGTTTGCCTTTTCTCACAGCTATGGATTCAGATTTTGTGATGTTAGAATTGCAATTCGACTAGCTAGAATTTGATAGAGTTGCCACTTGTCAGAACTTCTGAAATTGACTGGGTCTGACTTCAGGTTCTTGGCTGTAGCATTCTAGCAGACGGATAAATTACTGTTTGATGGAAAGTTCAAATCAACTCAACATATGTAATGTGTTTTATGAGAAATTTGATCTTACCTAGCAGCTGAGCTTGTTCTGTGCTTGATTAATTTTTAGCTTCTGATTCTAGTTAGTTTGAGCAATGTTATTCACCTGTGCTTGCTCTGTGCAGATTCATAGTTGGAGTGGTGGCCACAATCAATTTGCTCCTACCAATGGTGTGCAGTGTTTCACTCATCAGCGTTTAGGTCTTAAGGGTCCTTTACAGATGAGCTGTTTCAAATGAGCTGTTTCAAAGGAACTGTTGCGGTCCCTTTCTAAGGCTTACTTGATGGAAGCTGATGAAAAAAAGATTGGAATGCCATGATGAGCAATGATTAATCGTGAGGTAAACTCACTATATGCCATGCGACCATGTCTAATCATTTCTGTTATAATCAGGGTGTGTAACTCATGGGCCTTGCAGACAGGAATGTCATAAGTCAAATTAGTCAGTCTCACATGATCTGCAACAATTTGATGGAAATTGTACGTATGAAATGTGATGATAAGAGTAACTAAAATCCACACATTTTGTCCATCAAAGGTCTTTTGGTCTATGGACAATTTTTTTAGTATAAGATGAGTCTTCTTTGGCCTCTTGGTACTCACCTTCCAGGACAAGGTCCCCTAGGCATGCCAGGTAGCTAGGTCACTTGGTTATCAGAGTTACCTCAGGATATGTTTGATGATGTCCACCCTAATGTTTTTAAGTTATGCTCTGTATCATATATGAAGTGCTCAAATAATTAATAGGGAGTTAAATATCTTGTCTGATAGGTTGGTTTGCTTAATTTCTGAAGTGTCGTTTGTTATTTTTGAGAATTCCCGTATACAGGTTTAGAGCCTATGAAATCCTTGGGCCTATTGGGCCTCCTCTACTTCGGACTTTGGGGCAAACATAAGACGACCAAGAAGTATTTAAACGTTTGGCCCCCAAATTACATAACTATTTGGTCCATTTCAGATTAATCACGTCAGTCCAATATGAAGTTGGTAGTTTCATCTTCCTAAACACTTTTTCCGTTTGATAAACCTTTGAAAATTTCGTGGCTTTCATGATTAAATTACAGTCTAGGGTATGTTTTATAGTCTTGTACGTATATCTTGTCAAATATCCATTCATAATTTATAAATTAGGGTGTGTTTGGCATAAAAGGTATTACTAGTTGTTTTTTGGTTTTTTTTTTTTTTTCAGGAAGATATTACAAGCAATTAATCTTTCGGATCCAAGAAATGCTCTTTGTCCCACATCTATCTATTTAATATATGAAGTAAATTTAATCATTTTTTGTACTAAAGTTTGGTATCAAATTTGGTTGGTCAATGACTACTTATTTGCTTATAACTTTTCACAATTCAATAATATTGATTCAACATAAAAAATAATCCAAACAATCAATCCTTGAATGATATATATCTTCAACAAAATAAATCATACAATAGCTAAACACAAACAACTATTCGAAAATGGAATAGGTTGAGGAAAAGATGCGCTATTAAAGCCAAAGCAACTAAACACATCAAATCAAGGCATCGGTCGTGTTTTGTAGCAGTCTATCTGATCGATATAATCTATTTCAAAATATAAAGCTTAATTTATCTTTTTTTGGTATCAAAGTTTGGTTTTTTTCACATCAAATTTGGTTAGTATTTCATTTAATGACTAAAATCCAAATTAAATATATTTAATATAATTGACTCTTCATCTTTCCTAAATTCAATATGTTTCAAGTATGTGTGAAAAAGTAAAAAGTAAAAATTAAAAATTAATAAAATATAAATAGTTCTTGTTTTTTAAATTTACACTTTAAGTTATCATCACAAATTATCAAATAAAAAAAATATATGATTATAAAAAACTTAAAATCTGTTGATATATTTGAATAGGGCCTTCTAACATCAGTTCAGACTTTTGGTAGAGTTGGTTTCTCGACATGAGGTTCACTTGATAATCGGATGACGTGGAGCACATGTGGCGGTTAGTCCAACACGTATGGGCTTGTCTCTAATACCATGTAGAAATATGAGGTTCACTCCTAAAATCAATTAGCAATATTAGAAAAGGCCCATGATCTATTTATATTGTTGCAGGTTTTACTCAAACTTCGATGTGGGTTTAATATCTCTAACAAAAACATAGTTGAATAATGCATTTTTCATAAAAATTAATGATATTATTTTTCATATAAATTATGAATCAATATAATATTTAATATTTTTTTTCAATATTCTTAATTCATGTACATATTTAATTCAAAATTATAATAATCATATATATTATTTTTAATAAATTATTCGAAGTATAAACTTAACAACAAAATTCATAAAATATTTACTTAGAAAAATTTATTTTAAAACTGATAAAAATTAACAAAATATTATTATTATATTATAACCAAGTTAAGGACTTATTACTTGTAACGCTATAAGATAGGTGTACTATTTATGATTTATTTTGTTGTATTTTATTACTAAATGATAAAACTAACTTACGGAGAATATGGTTTAAAATGCAAAATTAAGTTGTCTTAAAATCTTTTATGTTTTTTTATAAAAATTGTTTGGTCCTCTTTGATAAATCGTAAGTCGATATATTTTTGCACTAACGCGAGGGAGCGTTACAAGTAATGTGGGGCAAATATAAGCTTCTATGGATTGATGCTAATTAAATTGAACAATTCGTGTTACAAATTCACTTGTGGACCAAAGCTTGTAAGCAGAATTGTCAACTCGATCTGATGACCTATAGACTTGTAGTATTGAATAATTGGTATAGAACTTATCTGCTATGGGATCCCCACTTCTACCTAGTTGACCTATGCGCACACAAATCTTTATGAACAGAATCACTATCTGAATGTAGAGTTGGCTAATTTAAGCGTGACAAAAAGTTTCGCAATTTATAGTGAAACCCAATTGGGAAAACTTCAATCTTCTTGTTTGCCATACTAGGCAAGTCAGATCCACGAGATTAAGTTAATTAATCGTTTCATAGGAGCTATTGAATGTACTTGGACCATTCATTGGAGGCTGATTAATTTCACTGCATGCTAATGGAGAAAAATGCTTTATATGTATCGGTACTTACGACGTTTATTTTCATTGCCTCCAACCAACTTTCCTATGGATAGATTTTTTGACTTTGTAGCATAATTTATAATTAAACTTGGCTGGTTCTGTTGTTGTAATGAGGCGTTACCTGTCATCCTTAGCTTGGACTATAAACTTTGGGGTTGTTCGCTTATAGGTGGCTAATTAAAGTTAATGGAAGTATTTTGCAGCTACTATAGCATAGTGAATGGAGATAAGTGACCTTAATCAAGGGACAATAGTATGTGGCCTTTATGTAAGCAGAAAATGGTACATATTTGTAAGCTGATATGTATATATATCTGTATTGAGTTTATCGAAGATGCACACACTTATAACTAGTATATCTATGCATCAGCTTGTCGTAAGCATGGGGAACAACGTAATACATTTACCAACTCCATTGTAATTTTTAATGTGATTAATCAACAAGAGAGATTTACATAGCTCAATATGGAGTACCATACGGTCCATGCTAGCTAGCTAATTAACCATCATGCTCATTGCTTTCCAAATGCTCAAAATGGTAAATAAACAGAATCCTATGCTCTTTGCTAGCTATATACTATGTAATGGCGAAAAATTTAAGGATGTCACTGTCGCCAAGTCATTTTTTCCCTTACTGGTTACATATTTCCTTTTTATCCTATATGAATACATCATTTTGTTGTTGCATAACATAAATAGGGTTGATGTGACAAGAAGAAAATGGCTTCGGCATTAATCGTAACAAAAATAAACTATTAGTTTTTTAATTTTCCTCTTTGGCTTTGGAAAAGGCTTCGTGTGCCGTTATTTTAAGGAGGGCATGGGAATATTCGATTCAATATGAATGCTGGAGCTAAAGATAGACAAAAGGGTATGAACCGACTGAAGAAATGCCTGGGTATTAGTTGTTTGTTAATGTTAGCACCACGTGAATTACTTATTACAAATCCTTAACCTGGTTTATTATAATATTGTTTAAATAATTCATATTATCTATATAGAAACATACAACTGAAACTAAATATATCTATTTTAAGTAACATAGAAAATCTAAAATATTTTAGAATTTTATATCGTGATGATGTTAACTACTTAAGAAAGTAATTGTTATCTTCTAATGATGTTATAATAATGATCAATTCTAATGATGTTATAGTAATGAACAAATATGTAACAACATGAAACAAATATGTAATGTTATTGGAACAACATCTATGAGATAATGAAAAGTTATTACAAATTAAATATAGATAATAAATATTGTGTTATTAATGTACGATCAACAAAACTTGCTATCAAAGTAAGCCAAACTTTGATATCAAGAAACCCAATATAGTTTTATTTATATTTCGAACGGTCGTTGTTTCAAATTCCTATGGTAGAGTTACTATAAGTTTAATGTAAATTTGTTATATATATATATAAATAGATAGGAAGCAATATATTGGAGTCATTAGGGTGGGAAATATGAGCTTAACGTATAATTCTTCAAATTGAATGGGGTTAAAATTGGGGTCAATTCATGCGTTTTCAAGTTATTTGAGGCTATTTTGTGATTTTTTTTTTACTATTTTTCATTCATTTTTATTTGTTTTAAAGAGATTTGAGTTGTTTTTAGGATGGTTTTCAATTAATTAAGGCATGTATTTTCTGTTTCCGTGTGAATATTACTCAAGTCCATGTGTATGTCCCTAAATATAATTGGAACGCAAGGGCAATGTTATAGAGGAATGATTTAAGTGAGGAATTCCCCTTTAGAAAATTTCAATTCAAGAAAGTATCACCCCTTAGAAAAATTTAGGGACATCGCAGGCATGGTGGAACCATGGGGATCACTTTGAAATTATGTAAAGCCTTTTGTATCTGGTACACTTTACATTTTCAACCAACTTCCATCCATCAGATAATGAAAAAATTGTTGAAGAGATACTATTTATATGATGTTTTCCCTTGTTCGTAATGTCAGAAAAAATGGGCGACATTGTGCTTGCTTTGTTTGTTCTCCTAGTGGCATGCTTTTGTCATTGGATCTATGCTTGGAGAAATCCCAAGTGCAGACGAATTCTTCCTCCAGGATCTATGGGCCTTCCTCTCCTTGGTGAAACAATCCAGTTCTTTTCTTCCTCCGTATCCAATGATGTCCCGCCTTTTGTATCCAACAGGGTTGCGAGGTCATCTCGCTAGTTACATATCCGTTTGAATGACAGACCCTTTTTTTTTTTAAAACTTATGCAAGTCTTTGACTATCATTTTAATGGCATTCTTAGTATTTACAGATATGGGTCTGTGTTTCGAACGAGCCTGGTGGGGGCAAAGATCATTGGTATTGCGGATCCAGATATTATCCGCTTTGTCTTTCAAGAGGAAGGGAAGTTGTTCAAGATTTCGTACACCGACAGTTTCTTAAAGATTTTCGGAAACCAGAATTCAGAGATATATGCTGGAGAATTCCATAAGTTTTTAAGGAACTTGCTCCTGCAACTTATGACACCCAAGAATCTGAAGGACTATATGCTGCATAAAGTGGACCAATTGACCCGAGAGACTATGCATTCTTGAACTAAACTTCCCTCCATTGATGGTAAAAGAGCAACAGGAGATGTATGTATGAACAATTTATTCAATTTAAACATGTTATACCCTTTTGTTCGTCAAAATACATAATCGTCTTTGAAAGCATGCTACAAGGTACATCTTTGAGGTAGGCATGGAATAGTTGGCATCATATACTCATAATCTAGTTATGTATCTGTTAAAAAGTGGTTGGCGGATCAGGATTGAGAATTCCTTATTATGTTCATAATGATGGCTTCCTTAAGCATGGCTTATTCGCCATAGAAAACCATTTTTCTCATAGTTATATCTGATTGTATGCAGATGGTCTTAGACTACTTCGCAAAAAAAGATCATAAACTATGAAGAATCCAAATCATCAAGGAAGCTGAGAGCAAACTACAGTGCCATGTTGAAGGGCTTGATCTCATTCCCTATCAACATTCCTGGAACAACCTTTTATCACAGCATTCAGGTACATGAATTTCCTTAACCTAACCTATCATCCATCTATCAACTTAATATACAATTACAAAGAAGGGGTTTATTTTGGTTGATACTGAACTGATGTGGTCGCATATATTCACAATTTTTCTATTTTATTTTTCTATTATAATGAAGGATGAGAAAAACCAGCGGCTTGTTTGTTGCGTTTCTGGTTCAGTTCTCCTATCTTGGGTGCCTGCTTTCTATAACATGAATGGTGAACTGGGACCTGCAGGGTCGGAAAAATATCATCAAGGCAATAAGACATATGATCGAGGAGAGGAAGTCATCAAAGGAGCAACATCATGACTTTTTGAATTGTCTGCTCGAAGAAGTGAAGAATCCAGACACATTTTTTAAAGAGGATGATGCCATCGCCTTTGTCTTCTTGGTCTTATTCGCCTCTCACGAGACTTTCTTTAATTCTTGCATTCGCTATCAGGGCCTTGGTCGAGAATCCCTCAGTGTTAGCTGAACTCAAGGTTCATAACCTAGCCAGCATTATTTTTGATAAAAAAAATCTCACCCTTCCGTCAGTCATGTTGTCAGGAGCTCGAAACTCCCTGCTGGGATGTTATAACAGGCGTGAACATTTGCATAAAAGATTGGGGCATACATTACTATTTTTTTCTACCCCGTTCAACTATTTGATGCTCATGTGTTGGTGCCAGACACCAATCACATAAATGTTATGCTGATAATGAAATTAACAGTTTCGTATATATCTCTTTGAGTTCTTGTTTGTTGCTAATATATGATATATTTAGGTTGAGCACGAAGAAATTTTAAAAAGAGGGGACAAGGATAATTCGGGTGTCACATGGGAAGAATACAAATCGATGAACTTTACCCAAATGGTGAGTTTTATATATTTATTTCATGCTAAATGGTGTCTTTTTTTCCATATTGATGAATGAACTGACATATGTAATCATCTGTTTACTTGAAGTTTTTGCAGTTCATTAATGAGACCCTGAGGCATTCCCACATCGCACCAGTAATGTTTAGAAAAGCCACTACAGATGTGCAAATTAAGGGTAAATACATAACACGAGTAATAAGTTCCCCATACGATTTGGCATGCTTACCTTCAATTTTATATATTTTTATCACACACAGCCCTGTCAAAATGTCAATGCGGATTTTTCGCAATCACTATAGATTTATTAACTTAAAGAGGATGGATTAAATTTGATTATGATGCATAGTGCACGATTCCTGCTGGATGGCATGTCATGGTTTGTCCATCAGCTGTTCACATGGGTCCAATCAAGTAGATCGATCCTCTTGTCTTTAATCCTAGAAGATGGGAGGTAATCTCTCTCTTGCTCGACTTTTTCACTTCCTATAATTTAACAATGACAATTTGACGAATCACGTTATGATTATGCAATCTAAAAGACTGTCACGGTCAAGTGGAAATGGATATCGTGGATGAAGAGAAATAAGGACCTTTGCATTATTGTATCTTGATAATTTTGGCATCAAATGGATTAGACTCCGTATGCTTTGTTCTTTTCAAACCTTGTCCAAGATGAGATTGTCAGAGTTGGTGTTTAAGCTATTGTTTATATTGACATTGTTTGCAGGGTAAGGAATTACATGTTGGAAGCAACTCGTTCATGGTGTTCGGTGGAGGAAGTAGATCATGTGCGGGAGCAGAGTATGCAAGACTACAAATGGCTATTTTTCTTCATCATCTTGTGACGAAGTATGTATATGCTCAAGTAGATTCTGTTTTCTATGCTATTGTGTTCTTTACAAGCTTAAAATTGGATCATGTAAACTAACAATTGATTGATCAGGTGGACGATTATTGAAGGAAAGATCATTTGGCAACATTATCTGCGGGTTGCAAACGGTTTCAACATCAAATTAGAGAGGAAGTGATTATACATGTAAGCTTTATTTGCGGGTAGTACGAGGCGAAATGTACACATTTATCGTTGTAGACTATTGCCGATAAACCGTAACAACGGGCTTAGCAATATTGTCTTCAAAACAGTACTGTGCCTTGTCTTGTTCCACATTATGTTCATCTTACTGTGCTTGTCTTCAAAAGTTGATTTTATCATCAACCTTTTAATGATCGGGCAGTCCAGGAACGCTACCTTCCAACACAATTTGTAGTTTCAAAACTTCTATGCAAGAGTTACAGCCAATACACGAATATGATGATAACATATGTAGACTATTCTCCTGTTTCGCAACTCCCTGACGTGCGATGTTATTTCAGGATTATTTTGAGCTACATGTAGACATTTCGAATAAGTGCTGAGGAACACATGGGACCGTTAATCCAAACATGTACGTGCATGCACCTGATCCCTTGTACATATTGATTAAAGGAGTGGAATGAACTCGAAGCATGATTTAGCAGTGTCATAGACCGGCAAATAGATTATGGCGTGTTATTATTCATTAGCTACTATACAATATAACCAGATGAATTTTCGCATTCCCCTCTGTAGAGATTGCCAGCACAAATCTTACAAGCACAACACACGTATATTAAAAGATGGGAGACATGCTTCTCATACAGAAAATGGATGTTTGTGCTATAGATCCATCAACGGAACAGACGCCAGACAGATTAGTAGATGATGCGCAACTATGCATTGCATTTCGCTTCGTTGGGTCCTTGAATCCATCAACGTACAGCAAAACCATAGTAGAAAGATTTGTGCATGCTTGTTCACAGCATAGAGAGCGGCAAACCTGGACAAAAATGATTGATGAGAAGTCACATTTTGGTACTAGCAACGTAACGAAAAATCAGGCGAGTTTGAGTTGGTTCTCACCTAAGGCTTTGGCGTTCACAATGCTCGGAGAAGCAGAAGGGGGTGGCACATTCTCGTTCAGGAAAGGTTCAATCCGGTTGGGATCCGACCACACAGGGTATCCTTTGATTTTTCCCTGCAGTAAAAAAAATGGATGTTTGACACACAGTTGTTTATATCTAACACGAAGCACTCGATGGAACTGATGCTAGACAGTTCTGGATAACAGCATGAAATGGGTTGCTGAAGGCTTTGGGATTTAATCGCAACTTTCGGTCGCCAAGGGGGAACTAAATACCCAGACATTTCAAGAATATCTTCGTCACCAGTTCAATCCTCGACTAAAGCCATATCCAATCTAGCGTTTGAGTTTTTTTAATCTTAAGAAGGTGCATGTAATACGTTCCAATGTTAGACTTTCTGTAACATGTTATTACATAAGTCTAATCTTAGGTAGGAATGCTGTACCAGGACATTCAAAGCAGCCAGTGTAGCCATTCCTTCGCGAGTCCACTACAAACAAGAAGCGAATGTAAGCATAACGACAACCGAAAAGTCTCCATGGGGCTTATCACCATCTGATATATGGGTTTCTAATCGAGTTTCATCATGGATCATTACCTTGGAAGCTGAAGCTATATGGGGCACAAGAACAGCATTCTTCAACTCAGCAAGTCCAGGTTTCATGTGTGGCTCATCCTAACCCAATCAAGCCGTGAATATTAGCATGATATGTGATAATAGCTGCATGAAACCAGCATTTCTAGAGAATGATTGAACCGGAATTAGATACCTCAAAAACATCAAGACCAACTCGAAACATGGGGTTTGCTTTTAGATGCTCGACAAGAGCCACTTCATCAATCACAGGACCCCTGCTACAATTAATAAGGATGGCATCCTTCACAAGAACCCAAGTTTAGCTTCAGAAATGTGCGCTCCGCTTATATCCAAATTCATCAGAAGACTATGGAATGACATAGTAACTGTACCTTTTTCATCAGCGAGAGGCTCTCCTTGTTAACCAGATGGTAAGTTGTTTTATCCAGAATAGGATGAAGACTTGTCTGCAAACAAGGTTTCAAAGCTTAGCGTGAATATAAAGAGAAGCACATTTTAGCACAGAAGCCTACTTGCGGACTGCGGTTGTCTTAGTTTTACCAGATCAGCCTGTTGCAAAACTTCGCCCATGGAGGATGCTCTTTTCCATGTGACTGGTGGCTCACCATTGGCCTTCAGGAACTCTCCATAAGCTGTAAACAGAAATGACATTATCTCATGCAAAGATTATAGATCTTTGCTCATATCCGAAACATAGAGGAAGGCATGCCTGTCACAAACTTTTCCAGCCTTGTTGCTTGGTAGAGATCAAAATATATCAGGTTCATCTTGAAACCTTCAACCTAAGTAATGAAACAATGTCAATGTCCATTTGAGTCAGCGGCAGGATCGGCAGAAAATCAGGTCGTGCACACAATGGGTTGAGTCAGGGTTCAAGTTGAGCCAGCAACCAAATTCTATCCTGGTCGAGAAATCATGACCCAAACAACACCAAAATCAATCCCAACAAGACAAGAAGGCAAGTTGAATCCTAGACAATTACCATCATTCGGGCATAAGCTGAGCCGATTCTCCCCGCTCCAATAACGCCAACAGTCTGTCCTTTAAGAAGATTTCCCACAAACCTGTTTGAAAAATGTAGGCAGCTTTGTAATCTTACTCAGATATGTCACTGATGAAAACATTCAATTAATTCTGTCTATTGCGTCTCACTGGATATATTTCTATTCTGAAAGCAGCAATGTAGACTGGATAGTGCCGAAGTGACATGGTGTTATACCCATTCAAGAACCGCTCCTTTTTATAAGTAAATCATGAAGTGAGAAAGGGAAGAGAGTTTACAGATGCGGTAGCCATCCATCATACAATCCAGCCCTCATGAACTCATCAGCCTCCACTATCCTTCTAGCTGCAGCTAGAGAAAGTGCCGCTGCTAACTCAGCAGTCGTCTCCGTGAGCACTCCCTGATCAGATCAAAACCAATTAGACAATCCCATTTCAAAAACCCCACAATCTAAACCACACAATTTTCGACAAAATCTCACAGGAGTATTGCCGACTGCAACTCCGTGCTTGGTAGCAGCATTAACATCAACATTGTTATACCCAACAGCCATGTTGCTGAATGCTTTGCCTCCAGCCTTGCTCAATGCAGAAAACAAAGTCTCTCCCCAATCCTCGGTCAGCTGAACACAACACACAAAAACCACAACATCAAACACGGCCAACGAACCAACCCAAGAGAAACCAAGAAAAATGTTATCACCAGTCACTTTTGGGTAGTCTTTTGGAAACTCTTTCATCCATTTTCATGGGTCCCACATATATTGGTAATTAACTGACCAAATCTTACACATGCAAAGGAGTTTGTGCAAAGGAGATTTCACAAATGACCATCACTTACATCTCTCGGAAACTAATCACTAGTCACTAAACAATATTACAATATTGTGATCTGTGAACCCAATCACCTGCCCAATGACTCCATCACACTTCTCACCAATCAGCGCAATAATATCCTCCACTGACAAGATGGTCTTCTTCTGGGTACAAATCTGCACACACACAAAAACCCAAAAACAAAACCCATGAAACCCAGCCAAACATTTCATCGAACACCTCGCGTGCATCATCGAGTTACCTCAACGCGACAACCTCCCTCGACTAGGAGGTTGATCCAGCGGGTACCCGGCATGGGTTTGGTGCTGATGACCCTGTACTTGCCATTTGGGTTCCACACCTCGATCGACATCGGTGTTGCCATGTGAATGCAGCAGCAGCCAAGCTAGTTCAGTGATGAGTGTGGTTTGGTCTCATTGTTTTGAATTTTTGGGGGTTTCTGGTATTTTTTTTAATTCCCTGTGAAGCAGTGTGGGGACGAATGAGATGATTATCGGGATGATATATTTTGGCGTCATGATCCGACGGTCTGAGATGTTGCTAGCGAAGGTGCAGGATACGGTTTAGACTGTTTGGTGATGTTGCATGGATGATGTGTTTTCGTTTGTGGTGTGGATTGTAGAGTTTGTTTTTCTCTTTTTGAGATTGAAAAAGTTTCTGGGCCTCTCTTTTTTGGGAGATGGATGAGGGTGTGATGAGAGGCGGAGGAGACTCTGGTTTCCCAATTCAAATTGTTAAATCCAAATGAGCTAAATTTATGTGGAGGTTCAGGAATAAACCAAAGGGGAGGGTGTCTTCATAACAAAATAATCAAACAATATTCCGCTAATATAATTGTTCCATTAGGTTGCATTTTAATGGAAAATTTTAAGACATTAGGACAATAATCAACTGATATGGTCAAAATTAACATAGAGTTTCATATTATATAACAGGTTTATAAACACGAACGTATCGTATACCACATAAAACATTATCTTTTTTTCATAGTCATTTATCGTGTCATTTCACCTTTCAAAAAAGGAATAAAATGTAAATGTTCTCTACAATCACGTTGAGTTTGGGAAAACTTAATATAGAAAACTTAATAAAATTCTGTATTTAAGTGTTTGTATCCAAAATTTGAGGCAATGAAACGTAGAATCTGCTAAATAATTTAAGGAAAAAAAAAAGAGAGTGAGAGAGACCGCGGCCCAATCCTTAATGGACCGGAGAGATTAGCAGACATGGATGATGATGGACACAGTCCAGCTCACCAGGTGGTAGAATCCACTTCTCAACAGTCATCGCTTGATTGCCGTTCATCTTCATCCGCTTTCCCCTCTCCCAAGTCCCAACCCTCTCCTCTCCCTCCCACGCTGGCATTCTCCCCCATCTCATCCAAATCCCTCATCGGTGAAGAACCCAAAAGGAGGGGAGTTTGGACTCCCACATCAATGGAGAGGCTGCTGATTCATTCGTCCATCTACTCCTCTCTCATTCTAAACCCTACCGTCCCCTTCCTCCTCCTCCCCGGCAAGGTAGATTCTCGACATCCTCTTCGTTCTCTAATTCGAGGTGTTCATCTAGTCCTCACGCTTCATCGCCCGACTCCACGATTGGGTCGGCTTCGGATTCGGGATTGGTTCCACACTTGTCTAGAAAGGTATTGCCAATGTGGGTTTCCAGAACTCCAATTCTTCGTTGCCTGATTGTATTTACGAACTCCGGTGGTTAAGGTAGAATACTAGAATTTGTGTCTACATTTAGATGTCCTGCGTGATTTTACATGGTATAAGAGTGTCTAGGTGTGACTGCAGTCTACAGACTGCGGAAATGTTTTCTCAGATAGCATCTAGGAATAGTATAGTAGTATGAAGAGGGCTAGTGTATTTTCCATGCTTTGGAATTCGTTCATCCATATTTTTCATCTAAACTCTGGATTTGACATAGATGGCTATTGCGTCAAGCCACACATTTCTAAATTTGAGCCGTCTTTTGTTGTTAGTTACCCCATATCATTTGAATTTAAGATTGAAAGCATCATCCATAAGTGATTCGGTCCCTGACCGCTCACATAATTTAAAAAGCGATCTCATTCAGCGTTTTGATCAATTACTCAATGTCTAATCAATAAAAAAGACCTAATCGACGCTTAAACAAAGTTGAACATTTGAAAAAAAGATATGTGAAGTTATCATAACAAATTTTTTTTCAACAAATAATAAATTAATTAATTAATTAAAGTTTTCAATACGTAGTTTCAATTTTTGGTAATTAAAATTTTGAGAAAGGAAAATAATGTCTAAAAAATTATTTTATTCGTGATAATCTTTTACTTGTTTAAGATTTGGTAGTAACCTTGAAAATGGGGCTGGGAGTCCTAACCTACCCGATTATGTGATGTCCATATGTAATCATGATATGAGTAATGAAGAATAAAATCTCGTTGGACACTTTATAAAAAAGATATGGTAGAAACCTTGAAATCCCCTAACAATCCTTACTTTTTTTTATACATATTTTTATTTATTCATAGTATTATTTATTTTATAATGGGCTTGACGAATATGTGTCTTGACGCACACAAGTTTAAATATGTCTAATCAAAATCAACTGTCAATATTAAAACATATAAGGAAGATGCATCTCGAGATGATACTCCAATCTTTAAGAGGCCCACTTTCATTTATTTGGCCCCAACCTCAACACACATCCATCCCAATGTTTTAATCTTGACTGTTGATCTTTATTAGATACGCTTAAGATTAGACGTGTTATGACATATTTTCGTTTTGCCTTTTTATAATGACTAAGTATACCAAAATATTGAAAATTGATTAATCTGCTTAATCAATCGTTTAAACATTATTCGGTCATTGATCGCTCAAGTAATGAAAACACTTTTTGGAACATTGTCAACCATGTATGTATTGGATTTTTGGAAGGTGAAGTAAGATACATTTTTGTTTTGACACTTTGGAAGTAGAGAGCGTGAATATGCCATGTAGACAGTGCTTGAGGCTTAGCCCTAAACTTTTTGTTTCAGTGCTTCATGATGCTAAATTTTGGTAGAGCTCTATATATTTGTGTTAGTTTTCATTAATTAAAATTTCATATCATTTTATGATCAATTACTAGTGAATGTCGGATCATGTTTGTGACTAGCTTGAATTTGAAAGTGTTGCCCCATGTCAGAACTTCTGAAGTTCATTAGATTCTATCTTCAAGTTCTTGACCTCAACTTTTTTGCAACATAACATAAGTTTTTTCCCCTAGTCTCAATGTTTTTTCTTGTGCGGCTTTCCTTGTGTGCTGTCATGTTGATGTATGATCCTGAACTTGGTGGGATGGGTGAAAGGTCAGAGTTTGGTTTTGTTATAACCTTGGATAAATTTTAAACAAGCTGGTAATAACTGTAGCTTTTCAATTCTTATCCAAGCAGCTGATGCTGGCAAGATAATCTTATTAACGACGCTTGCAATACTATTAATCCACCCATTCTTGACATCACCAGCTCTGGCAAGATTCCCCAATGCAGCAAACGTTAGAAATGCTGCTGCCACTAGCATGGGAAGGCGCATGCTCCGAACCGAGATATTGATCAGTGCTTGGACAGGCTTTTCTGCTCACGCTATCTGGTCCTGATCATCTTGCAGCTCTGGCTCCCCTCTCCATTGGCCGAACCAGAATGGAAAGTGCAGTGGTCGGGGCTCTATGGGGTTGTGGCCACGATGCAGGGCAGGTGATATTTGGCTTAATATTTTTGCTACTCCAGGACCGTCTTCATATTGAGATCATCCGGACCTGGGGAACAAGGGTTGTAGGGCTAACCCTTCTTGTCATCGGTGCTATCGGATTAAAGGAGGCTTCCGAGGGGTCTACTCCCTGTGTTGGTCTAGAAAACGGAGTGTGATGTTGGGGCCTATGAGGTGGTGCTTGAAGGCCCTGCTATTGTGAAAAAGAAGATGGGATTTGCAACTTTTGCCACTGGAATTGTGCACGGGCTCCAACCGGATGCACTGATGATGGTCGTGCCAGCAGTGGCGCTGCCTTCTCGCATGGCCGGTGCAGCTTTTTTGTGTATGTTTTTGGTTGGAACTGTGGTTGCTATAGGGGGTTATACAGTGTTCATTGGGTCGTGTACTGAGGCGCTCAAAGACAGGATCCCTCGAATAACAGAGAAACTCACCCGGGCCGCTTCACTTGTGGCAATTGGTCTTGGACTGGCTATTCCAATTAGCCAAATTTTCGGCTTCAGTCTCTATTGATCTATTGTACGTAATCTGTTTTAGTTCTTGCCAGTTTTGTTAGTTTCTTTATTGTATTAGGCGTGATTTTGAGAGGCAGATACAGTGATCTGAATGTCTAAACCGAATTGATGCTTTCGAGACATGTAACATGTTTGTATGAGATATATGATCTTAGCTAACTGCTGAGTTTGTTCTATACTTGACTATTCCCTTTTCCATCTCTTGGTTTTAGTGAGTCTTGAGTGGCACTGTTATTCATTTTGGCTTGCTCTGTGCAGATCTCATAACAAGGTTGGCAGCTGCAATCAACAAGGACGTAGTGCACTCATCAGAGTCTTAGTCTTGAGGGTCTTCGCGGACGAAGATGATCCGAGTCTCTTCATGAGCATTATTACTTGCCATGTAAACTCGCTATACCCCTTGACTAGTATTTTTTGTTCCTGTCAGCTTCTAGGTTATTATAGACCTCAGAGACTGGAATATGTCGTGATCATCTGCCACCCTTACATAATCCTTAAGGGTATCGATGGAAACCCGACATATGTTATGTGAAGATAAGAGTAGTTAGCGGTAGGAGAGCTGTTAGAAATACTAAATTCATATCGAAATTTGGATAAAATCTATAACAATATAAATAGATCATGGATCTTTTTGTTTTAGGAATGAATCTTATATTTTCACGGGATCTTCTTGCATAGAATGACAATGACCAGGGCTTCCGTGCACGACATTTTTCGTGCACTCACGATTGTGTTCGAGGATGTCCACTCTAATGTTTCAAGTCACATGGAGTGCACTAACAATTAACAGAGTTAAATATCTTGTCCAATAGTGTATTTTGCTTAATTCTAGTGTCGCGGGTTATTTGAGGGAATTTCCCTTGTCAAGGTTTAGAGCCTATGAAATCCCTGTCCCCATTGGGCCTCTAGTTTGGACTTGGGGCAACCGTAAGACAGACGACCAAGAATTGTTCAAAAGTTGGGCCTTCATCTCATCTTCTATGCTCAGTTTTACATATTTTATAATATTTATTTTTATCATTTAAATTTAGGTTTTTTTTTTAATTTTAATTCTCAATCATATAAAAAAAAATTATTTTTTTTAATTTCTAACCACGCAAAACTTTCCTTATAAGAAAATGATGCAAAAATTTTGGAACATCCCGAAATGACAAACAATACAAAATATGTGGGACTAAGAAAGCATCATTTTAACCGATTACACATTGACATGTTAGGAAGCTGGCTCTGAATTTTTTTCATGGGCGACTTCCTGAACTTTGAGAAACCGTCTCTTTCTTGTCCATATAGGAGTCAGATTGTTTTACGTCGTCTTCCTCAGACTTGGTTCACGTCGGAATTATCTAGATTGTTTTTTTTTGTTGTGATTGTTTTTGAACTTAGGAAATCAGTCTAGTCAATAGATATAGACATGCCCGACTTGTGATTGGTCGTCGCGGTCCTATTTGTGCTTTCCTTGTGACATATCTTGCACGACTTCGAGTCTGAAATAGAAGTGTTTTGGAAGTTGGGGCATCTCTATCCTCTAAATTGTCAATAGTGATGTTTCGATTAGTTGTCCTAGTCTTCCTATCTCACTAGTACTAGTTTCTGTATCATCTTTTTTCCAACGCTCGAAGTTGACGTCGAGATCAAGTTACCATATTCTCATTTCTGAGATCAAAATTGTACGGACTCCACTAGATTTCTGAGTTCTCTCAAAATTGGTGGAACTCCGTTGAAGAGTTTTTTAGTGTATAGGATATAGACCCCAGTCCTGAGATCAAAGCAGTATATACACATGATCCTGTTACATATAGCAAGTGTAAAATGCGAAGGGTGAAATGTGCATAACCTATTATTGACAAATAGAAGAAACTTTTTTTTTTTTTTTTGTGTTTTTTGTGAGGGCAGTAGTTAGCGGAGTGCTGTTGTTGTTGATTAGATAATGGAGAATACAAATTACAAGAATCCGTGAATTAAGATTTAGCAGGATATAGATGCGTTTACCCCTCATATTACTCCCAAGAACGTGTTCAAACATTTTCTCGAGCAGGATGTCCGTGTAGAAAGGAGACCGGTGATATTAATAGGAGACGAGGGGGACCAAATAATAACTCCTCCTATGAGGAAAAAGCTCAAATGTTTCCTACCTAGCAAGTGCAACTGCAAAGTGGTCCATAACCACAAATGTACCCTTAACAAGACTTGACGGCATTGACCTGTAAGAGAGTTTTGCTTTAATTTCGGATCAGCAACTTTAATTTCTGGGTCATCTAGATGGAGAAAGAAAGAAAAAAACAAAAAACTACACCTCTGCTTTTGATTCTATGCAATTTCCTATATGTTCTCAGTTCACCTATACTGAATTGCACTAATTAACCTGTATGTTCTCATTGTCCCAAAAACCTGTATGTTCTCAATTCTAGTGTTCATTTCTTCATAGATTCATGTATATGTATTATTACTGTCTATGTATGTAGAATTTTAATTACTCCATCCATCCCATAATAAATACGACACTTATTTATGTCCCACAACATTATCTTATTTGGAATTTTTTTTTTCAAAAATATCAAAACATTTATATTTTTTATTCTGTATCATATCAACTCATTCCACTAATTACTTTCTCTCTCATTCTTTCTCTCTCTCCTTGTTCTCACACAGTCAAAAGAGTAGTTTAATCTTTATACATAAAAATCAATGCACACATAAATTCTCGTAAAAAATCAACCGTTGTATTTATTATGCAACAAAACAAGTACTTCCAAGTTATTTCGGGTTCAAGAAAGAAGCAACTTCCATGAATTCACGTAACTTAGTTGAAGAACTTCTGAATTTCCTCGGTCCTCTCTATCGTAATCCTCCGAAGATAGAATTAAAGAGTGAACTTAATTGGACCATACGGATGCCTCATTCGGTCGATAATAATAAATGATGAATTGGTAGTATAGAAGTTATCTGCTAAGAATTCCCCACGCCTATATATCTCTAGACATATAATGCACATAACCTATATGATCAACAGAATAATTATCTGACTTATAGAGTTGGCTAAGGTGATGAAAAGTTCTACTCGTGTCAAGTACAATGCATAGTGAAACCCAATTGGGTGATGAAGTTTATCTTCTTGTTTGCCATGCGAGGCTAGTTAATTAGTCGTTTCCTAGGAACTATAGAATATGTACCTCAACCATTCATTGGAGGCTAATTAATAACCTCACTGCATGCATGTGCAAAGTATGCTTTATGCATGAAGATTATGTGCTTGGCACCTCACCAACTTGCATATGTGATCGATGATTATTCACATTATAGCATAAGTTTTCGAATTAGACTTAGCTTGTATTCATAGATGGCTATTATATATGTTGATCAAAAGAGACGCAACCCTCGGTCCGTCAGTTCGTGGCCTAAGCTATAAACTTTGGGGTCGTTTTGTTGTAGAGATCTACTAAGATAAATATAGTAGTACCATTCGGTCCATACTAGCTAGTTAATTGACCGTCACGATCATCGTTTTCCAAATGTCGAAACCGATAAGTACATCGAATCCTATAATGTATAGCAACCTATAGATGCATTAACGAAATATATATGGCTTTTTATTTTTAGATACCTTTGTTAAATATATATGGTTTTTTATCTGTTACTTTTGCTTTGGAAAAGGCTAGGAGATGCCATTATTTTCAAGGGGTATGTGAATAGTATAGTATGAATGCTCGAGCTATATAAAGATAGAAAAAAGGATATGGACCAGCCATGGAAAATACCTGAATATGAATGGCTTGTTGGCACCATGTCAATTAATTAGGAAGCTATAAATTGGAGTTATTATTTGGGTGGGAAATATTGAGTTTAACCTAGTACTCCAATAATTTTAAGAATTGAATAGACTAAAATTTGGGTCAATTGAATCAAATTAATTAAAAGGCGTGTAGCCTCCGTTTACATGTAAATAATTAATCAAGTCCATGTACATCACTTTGACTTGCATTTAAAATGGAGTATTATCTTTGCTTGGGCAACGTTATAGATGAATATTTAATTTACTATAGTTATTTCTTGTTGTCGACTAGGAGTAATTATGTTGAATCAAACTATGAAATAATTGTAACCTTACAAGTTTATCAAAAGCCAACTTACAAGCCAGATCAAATCATGTAACCAAACAATATCATCACGCTTTTATAATGTCATAGATTTGTGTTAATGGTTAGTGCCAAGAAACATATACTCATTGGTCAACAGTTCTTTTCAATATTCCTAGGGATTATCAGAAACAGTCTGTTTTAGTTATAATAGGGATAAAACTCATTTTTCTGTTGCGACAAAAGTAAGATTGTCCTAAGATCTTACTGCACTATTGTTGTCTTTGTCTTTATAATCTTGACGAGTGATCATCAGATTCTCAATCTCTTCCGCTTGAACAAAAACCTGGCTCATGAGCACATTGGGTGGCTAACGATATGGTTTGCCTGTCGCCTTACAAGTCCTTAATTTGTTCTTCACCATAGACTATGACAATGGCAACTGTGTATGGCATTGTCCATAGCTATCGTGACTAAAATTATTTATTCAAAATCAATTAACAAACCTATATACTTATAAACCAGCCACCTCTGCTCATACTGGTACTCCTCAGAAAAAGCCAAAGTATAGGACAACAACTAATAAAAGAACCGTAGACTAAAGGTGAAGATCTCGTGCAAGTTGTGCAGATGCCTCACAATAATTATGCCTTTTAAGTTTCCCCTATCTACCAGTCCAACAATATCCATTCAAATTCACCACCAAAACCAAAATGTAACGTTTGAACCGAAACATCTTTAATTAAAGATGTCACGATTAATACGTTCACGACCTCTCAAGATTGGAGGAGCGGAACATGAACACGGACTGATATAGATTAGTTGTTGAAAAAAAGAAGGAACCAATTCAATCTCTCATAATTCCTTTGCTTTCTTCGTGTGGGGAAGAAAATCTTCTCAACAAAAATTCAGATATCAGCTTTAATATCCCCAGTTTCTTCCCTCATCGCAAGCGTGAACTCAAAAAGAGCCTAATCTCACAAAGCCACCTCTATACAAGTAAAAAAGCAGAGCCTTAAAGGAACCAAAGAGTAAAAGAAACAAAACATTGCTCTCCTTTTTACCATGACATAAAAACATTATAAACAGAAAAAAACAAAAACTACAGTAGTAACACAATGAAAGAATAATAAAAGTTACAAGAACAAAAAATGTAAAATTACTATGACAACAGTGTCTCAATACTTGCTTGTTTCACAGTATTACAAACTGGACAAACATCGAAGAAAGCCTCACAATCTACACATGAACAAAGATGCCTGCAAGGAAGAAACACCACACAGGAATCCCTCAAACCACATCTTTTGCACATCATACCAACATCTCCATTATTCCCTTTGATCTCATTCTCGGCCGAGCAACATGACTCTGCATCATTTGCGGCATTTGAAGGCGAGCAATTCGCTTTCTCCTTCAGTTGCTCGATCGTCGCGTTCAGGGACATAATCATGGTCTCGTTTTCGGATGCAACCCGCTGCCATAGTTGATTCTCCAGTTCTAATTTCGCTACATATTCCTCGAGCTCCGTTGATCGTTTCCTTGCTCGTGCGATCTCTTCATCTTTTTGTTTTAGCAGGATTGATGTCTTTGCCTCTAATGTGTTGAATAATGATGTTCCTTGCTGCTTCCAGTACTCTTGATATGCCAATTTCAGTCTCTTGTTCTGCAATTAATAAGGTTTTAAAAAATACGTTAGATGGCTATTACAACAATTATATTGAATAAATGTATCCAAATTAATCTTAGAAATCTTAAAACCCAAATAAATAAAGGGAAAAAAAATTCAGAACCTACCTGTAAGGTGATATATGCATCCATTTCCCGGCTCTGTTTCTCAAACAGCGCATCCACGGATTGAGTCAGTGACATGGAAACCATATTGCCGTTGTTTGTCGCGTTTTGGTGGTTGATAGTCGTAGACGACGCCGTGGTCGTGGCGGTCGATGCAATGTTTTTGTACGATAACGGATTCTGAAGGCCTAATAAGCGGTCTACCTTGAGATTCTGTTGCTGATTAAGCCATTGCTGTTGCTGTTGCACCTTCTGTTGCAACAACGCTTGTTGTTCAAGATTGAACGCGAACTGATCATCGAACCCACATCGATTATCCTGCGGCAACCAGTTGTGATTCAACTGGGAACCCATGTTCTCCATATACATCTCGGCTTGTACAGCCATTTTTGCACAAATATGGATCACTAGTCACACAAAATGGATCAAAGAAATGAGAATAGAACTTTGAAGTTTGTTGGTTTGTATTGGGTGTTGGGTGATGAGAAATGTGAGGAAAGTGTGAGAGAGGTGAAGGTGGGAACGGTGTGATCTCATAGGGACATATAAAAAGGCATGCAAGTGAAATGCAATGCAAGGAAGGGAACAAGGAAAGGTGGTGTGTGAGGTGGGGTGCATTTATATAGGTTCCAAAACAAACAAACAAAAACCAAACAGATCATACAAATTTTCAATTTAATGAGATCATGTCCACGAAAAAATAAAGAAAAGTACAATAACAGATTTAATTATGTATTTTTTTAATTTTTGGTAACCGAGCGGCATGGGATTGCGAGTCACGATAACTCTTCAATTTATTTTCCTATTGTTGTGTAGCTATCTTTAGTTCTGTTTCTCTGTTTCTCCTACTCCTACCCAAAAAAAGAGAGGATTGAATCAAATGAATGATATTTTAATCTATTTATTCGTTGGATTTAACGCCAAGGAAAAAGGCGAGAGCATTGAATGTGAGGAGATGTGGAAATGGCAAAGCAAACAACGTACACATGCAGATTTTGTGTGACAAAAAACTTTCGGATCGGTGAGCGAGAGATTTCAGAGGAGCGTTTTGTTTGAATTGAATGAAAGAAAATGAATAGTAGAGAAAATTGAGATCCCATGTCATGTGTGGCCGTGTGGGACCGGTTCGTATTCTCTGCCCCCACACACGAGTGGATACTGATAATTTTGTGTTACCTGCTCTAAGATTTGTGATTGATAATTGATTTCGAGGAGTTTAATTAATATGTAAACCTCTTTCTGAATTAACTAGCGTGAAGTTTTGATTTTTTGTAACTGAGCAAGGTAAAATCAATTTACATCGATTGTGGAATACGATCAAATGATATTCTTTTCAAAAAATTATTTGTGAATTATGGATGACAGTTTGGATAACGAATTAATCAAAATTTTATGGGATACGTGTAGAAACTAAAATGAATATATACAGGAACAAATATTTGTTGCTCGACAAAAACATTGAGTTATCTTCTTCAATGCTCTGATCTGTGTAGACTTTCTTCCCCAAAGGCCTTAGTTGAGCCACAAGTTATGGAATTTGGAATTCCGGCTACAAGTTCATGAAAATCGAGAATTAATGTCACTTTCATCCATCGTTTTCGATTGATATATACACGAGATTAGTACTACTCCTATCTTAGTATTTTTCTTTCCTGGCTGGAGCAAACATCATGTTTGGCATATCTAATGAAGGCAAGCAAACAAGAAAGGTAAAATAGCTCTTTCTAAGCTACCTTAGACGTACGACAAATTACACATAATACAAGTATTGACTATATAGATAATGGATAGCTTTCATGGTTGGAAGTTGGATGCTGTGAACAAAGAAAGGAAAGGAGTACGAAGTTCAACTGATTGGGTGATCTATCTAATATCACCCGCAAATGAAGTGATTAAGCCATCGCACAGAGATTGGAATAATTGACACTCCAATGTTCCTGGCTATCGATACGTAAGCTTGACAAAACAATTATACCGGGGATGTCGATTAAGGATGTCTTCTTTTAACACGATAGCATGTTGTCGAGGGATTAATGACGGATTATCTTGAAGATAATGGGGATAACTTTAGATAAGCAATGGTGACAATGATAATGGTATGCATTGTCCGTCCAATGATACTTTATTTTTTAACATCTTTTTCAGGGAAACTGTAATCTCACAATCTTTGATTATAAGGTACCAACTTGCCAAACTTACAAGAAAATTTCGAGAAGGTGGAATGGAAATGTCATGCATTAAGACATACGCTGGTTAAAGATAAGATAGCTATAGAAAGACTGATTAAACAAATGGATTGAATTAATTAATCTCCTGTTTGAAATATGAATGGTTGACATAATAGTTTTAAACTAGCTAGATATTGATGACCCGTGTTTATCATTATAAATATATAATATAAATATAAAAATGTCAATTTTTTATTGGTTAATAGTCATCTATATAAAAAAATTTAATTGATAGATTTCACAATGAATTAATTAACATCATTAAAAATGTTATTATCAAGTATATGAATGATTAAATAACCATGTGAAAGTTTGGAATAACAATATTGCATATTTTTTATTTGATCAAGTTCTTTTTCGATCGATGATGACATGAATAATCATATTAAAAAAATTAAGTTTTTGTATTTTATTATTTCATATTACAGTATTGTTGATAGCTTTATGCATTATCCAATACTAGAAGTTTCTTATGATTGAACAATACATGAATAACCGATAAATTGAAGTTTATAAAACATAATATAACTATTTAACCTAAAATGAATTATTTGTTATTAATAAAAAAACAATATAATAAAATACATCATAGAAATTATAATCGAAAATTATATTTTTATAGGTAGAAATGTAGTCCCTATAGACCCATGATTTAGACAGTCCAACAAGAATCAAAACTTGTCTAACTAAAGACAATTCTTATGAATTGCATCATGGCTTATGATTTAACTTCTAGTGTCGACCATTATGATTTAACTTCTTGTGTGTACAAAAGAAACATTTAAAATATCAACATTACATGACATTGATATCCCCTTTTTCATATAAAGTCTCTTTTATTTAATTTTCTTTGGTTTGCAAGTAATTTGGTGAAAGCAGAGCCATGTTGGTGATGAAAATGGGTGTCATTCTTGTCAAGAGAACTGTGGCCGATTCAGCCCTGCTGTTGGAAATGTACTGCCACTTTGGTTGAACTGTTTCCATCCATCACCATTTGCCTTCTTATACAATCCTGCACACCACTATGCATTATTCACTTATTCGTGTCATTGTTGTTTCGAAAAAACAATATTAGCCCATCAAATTTTGTCCTCAAACTGATCTCACACGTGACGTGACATGATCTGCATTTACAACATATTTTCACCTCACCTAGATTTATCGATCTTACAACTGATTCGAGTCAGCCCCATCAGAAGAACCCCAGGTACGAAAACCGCATAATAAGTGTGAAAGATGATATTTTTTTCGTTTCATTTCATATTATAAAATATATTTTTTTATTCGTATTGTTTCAAAATATAATCAATATATTTAGTGAATTTTTTACATAAAACAATCAAAACAAATCACCTTTTGTTACATTATACTCACCATCTCATTCCTTATTCTCTCTCATTCTGTCCCCTAAATCCCACATATATCCTCATTATCATTAAAAAAATATTATTTGTTCATCAAATCCCATAAAATTTTAATACACACATATAAATTCGCATGTCAAATCAAACTGTTCATTATATTATGGGATGGAGAGAGTATGATTTTATATGTGAACCCCAAAATTTAAGTATGATTTTATATGTGAACCTCAAAATTTAAGTCTACGGGATCGATTCTTACACGATCATGAGTGCAATGTTTTTCTTTCTTCGTGCGGTTGACAAGAAACTGATTGAATTAATCAACCTATGTTGGATTAGTGGTGTTCGACTTAACCTTCCTCTTGAAGGTCTTGGGTTCGAATCTCACTAATCTCAAAATTCAGGTTGGTCAAGCCCGTTGATTCCGGTCAAAGTTTTACCCGATGCTGATGGTGGGCGCCTTGTCAGTGTCCGGAGGATTAGTTGAGGTGCGCGCGGACTGTCCCGGACACCCTGGTCATCAAAAAAAGAAAAAAGAAAAAAAAGAAACTGATTGAATTGTATTCTTTATAATGCATAATTGGGTCGATAGCTAGGAAGGAAACACCCAACGCAGATTCCGACGTGTGCTTGTCGCAAAAGGTATTCCACTAGTGGTGTAAACGTGATTCCGATATCAATCCGTTGTCAATTAAAAGATGCAGCTATGGCTAGCAACGGGACAATGAATGAATGCATGACGACCCTATCGTACATATAGGTTTACATTGCTATAGACTATAGTTTTCTTCTAGTAAGACATCAATGCCTATAAATTAGGTCATACAAAACACGTACCTATAACCTTTATATGCTATCCATGCATATGCCACGCCTCTATTTTATCTTTCATATAGTTCGAGTGTTCAATTGTCGAAAAAGTGCCTAGGACCTCAATGTTGATCGTACAGATAAATGAAAAACATCAGTTCAAACGTCATTGATTTGGGGGAGAGTATAAGATGGATTTAAATAAAATAACATTCATCGTCGCATAAGGTAAAACATCGGTAATTTTTATAGGCCTGCGTCTATTGACACTTTTAATTTCGATACGTTGTGAGAATGGGAGTTGCTTCGATGTCACTTAATAGTCGCTTTTTTCAAAGTACTGTTTCTTCTGCTCAGGATCAAAATCACGGTACCACATTACTGCGATAATATTCTATGTACATAGAATAGTGTAATCGCACTATAGTGTAGTCGCTATAGTACTGCTTATTAAATGAACATTTTCGTATAGTATTGTGCAGCGGTGGTCGAATCGAAAGTTGGAAAGAATAGCAAAAAGGGGTGTGGCAGCGCCAGTGAGGTCCCAATGTCCGGTGTGTTTGTTGGGACTACAAATTTGCGTAGTGTGAGGATATCGAACGTTGGGGCTCCATAAATGGACACCTCATCAGAGACCGGTCTCTTGTCCCTCATAGGATTATTGTTCTTGACAAGATGCACCATCGGGGAATCGTTATTAGGGATTCAGAACTTTTTCCAATAACAGTACGACAAAATTTCGGACGTCGAAGAGCTGCTAATTATTTCCTTCGACTTAAAATAAATAAAATAACTTTTCTTATTTTTCCAATATAAAATAGGAATATTTCATAAAATGATAATTTTTTTTAATAAAAATATTAAAATATTTTTATTATTTATTTTAAAAACCACATAATCAATTCTTCATTTTTCTTCTCTTTTCTTCTTTTCATCTCACACTTTGTGAAGGATATATTGATCATCTTAACGCTGAGTACACGTTCATATCAATATATATGCATGGTCTCCATGTTTCATCTTTTTCAGACGGAGTAAATAATATATACTCTTGTTTCAAGGAAATTACTCCAGTTATTTTCATCTTTTCATTACTTGACATGCATTTGGAGCGCGTTTCCAATTAAATAAAGTGGTACTCCTAGATTTTTTTCACATTATAAGGTTAAGTGTATTTGTACGTATACATGATAGCTAGGTAGATGCAGATTATAGGAAAATAAAATTGGATTTCGTTGGAAAGGGGGAAGCTGATGATATGAGACGCTCTTCGAAGAAATATTCATGAAATTGAGGATGCATGGCATGATGTGGCACAGAGCTTTGAAGACCTTCCACATCTGTTGATGCACACATAAATGCCATCATATGCGCAAGGTTCACGGGTCCATTATTCAAGATTTGTGTTTCCTATTAGCCTTCTACGAACTTTCATTCAACCCATATAGTTCCCACATTGATATGATATGATGCAATAAATTTCTATAAACCTATTCAAATGAAATGGTCAAGACTTTGGAAAGGATAATGACTCATATTTTGATGATCACGTTACCATGGCCCATATCCTTAAACAATCAAAAAATTGTGTACTGTGATCATTGGAGCAGACACAAGAAAAGGAACCTTGCCCTTTATCGTGGAAACGGGCAGTCCACATCGTTTGATAATTTAGACCTCATTCATATCTTAATCATAGATTAGAAGCAAAATCCATTCAGTGCATCTTATATTAAATTAACCACGCACATCAAGCTTGTTTCATGGCTTAGTTATAGATATATACGAGATTTGTGCAATGTCATTGTCCCTTATAAAAAAAAGATGTCAATGAATCAACGCATTTGCTGTATTCATATCTCTTACATGTCTGCATCCTGAATTATTCTCAATTTTTCTTATACTTTTTATCGTATATTGCACAGAAGAGTTGGTTAATGTGACAAGAGATGGGCCCGGGTCCATATTCCCATTTTGACTTGGGATGGCTCTTCGGCCCATGGACCACGAAACTTGCGTGAACTTGCCGCTCCCTTTTTTTTTTTTCTCATATTTCTTTCGCTTTTTAGCGGTTGAGGTCTCTGCTTTGTATTTTGGCTTTTGGTGATTCGATTTGCTTTTGTTCATTCACATGTACTGCATTGTGCAGGTACAGAGGATGCCAATTGTAGTCTTTTTTATCAAATTATCAGTGTTCACGGAGATAAAAGATCTGGGAAATTTATGCGTTTACGTCTGACGAGTATACGACTGATATGGATTACAGGTGATGGATGGAGACGAAGTGCCTTTTGATTCTCCCAAGACATATTTAGCAATAATCATTTCAATCCAGCATAATCAGACTATGAGTAACAAAAGAAAAACTAATTCATAAAATATCATTTTTCAATGATTTTTTATATTATAATGAAATTGTAGGAAGAAACTAATGTTTTATAATGGATGAATAGTTGGTTATGATGTATTAATTCCATAGTTCATTTTCAGTCGAGAAGTGGATGATGCAATGGTGCATTACTAATAACATTCTATGTTTACTGGATAAGATAGTGCTATCCTTAACTTTAAATCAAGGAGATATCATTGTAAAACTTTTCCTACATTACTATTATAAATCTTAAGAGTTTAGAATTATGGAGTGATGAAAAGAAACCTTTGGATGTTGACTTTTAATAAATATAAACCTTATAAACCTTGTTGAATTATGTATTTACAATACAACAGGTAAGATCTAAACACACGTTGAAATTTAATCCAAGTTTGTCACCTTGTTGGTTTGATCTACATCCTTGCATGTAATTCATCTCAAATAGGATTTGGTCGCATTAGGGACTTCATTAAAAGAAAGGCCCAAATAGAAGTTAACTTTTCAACCGAGGCATCGTCTCGATACAGCCCAACACCCAGAAAATTGGCCTGCGAGTCCCAATTCCTTTTTTTTTGGCGGGAAACCCAACATTATTTATCCCCAAAACACCCCAGTAGCGGGAAAAATCTATTCACACCATTTCACAGAGACCAAAAAATGGCGGAACAAGATGCCGAAGAATCATCATCGGCGGCGGCGGAGGTAGAAGAAGAATACAACGTGTGGAAGAAGAACACTCCGTTCCTCTACAACTTCATCATCTCGCACCCTCTCGAATGGCCATCGCTCACCGTCCAATGGCTCCCCTCGCCGCCGCAACCCGTGGCGGATTCGTCGCTTTCGATCCACAAGCTCATCCTCGGAACCCATACGTCAGATGAGTCGCCGAACTTCCTCATGATCGCTGATGCTCATTTGCCGGAAAATGGTGGCGACCCAGTTGATGTTCCTCCCAAGGTAGGGTCTCGAGAGTTCGCGATTAGGGTTGCCTATCAAGTGTTCGATGAAATGAGTATATAATTTTTTTTATTTTTTTTATTTTTTGGTTTTATGATATGGTGCAGGTGGAGATAGTGAAGAGGATGCATATTGATGGGGAAGTGAATAGGGCGCGGTGTATGCATCAGAACCCGGAGCTCGTTGCGGCCAAGACGAGTGGTGTTGAGGTGTATGTTTTGGATAGTCTTAAGCAAGGGGATGCTGTTGAGGGAGGTAATTGTGAGGCTAATCTGACTTTGAGGGGTCATGAGAAAGAAGGGTATGGTTTGTCTTGGAGCGCTTTTAAGGAAGGTTACCTGTTGAGCGGCTCGAATGACCATAAGATTTGCTTGTGGGATGTGGGATCTGTGCCTCAGGGTGGAGTGCTTGATGCAAAAAATATTTTTCTGGTATGTTTTTGTGATAAAGCCTGCTACGTTGTCTTGTGATCGGTGTTGCTGTTTGAGGTTATATTGAAAATCTGAAATGACATTTTGTTGATGAATGGTACCTAGGCTCATGAAAATGTGGTTGAAGATGTCTCTTGGCATACGAAGAATGAAAATTTGTTTGGCTCAGTGGGAGACGATAGCCTGTTGATCATTTGGGACCTGCGTGCTGCAAAACCCCAACATTCTTTCGCAGTGCACGAGCGAGAGGTAAGCAGTTGCTTCTGAATATAAGGCTCCTTTTTCTGTAGTTGTGGATTACTGATGGAATGCTGGATTTGTAACCATCGTTGTGCCCTCAATGGTCACTTGTTATGATGAATGATGATAAATGTCACTTGTTATATACGGACTTAACAATTGCAGCAACAGTAGTTAAAAAGACTGGGATATGGCATATAATTATTGTCTATCGGTAGTAATTGCTTGTGAACCGATCCTTGTTTTGTAGTGAACTTGCGGTGAAAGGTCAAATTTCAAGAAATGGTGATTGTGTTCAACTTGTTTCTTAACGGAAGTTTTTCCTTTGTGCAGGTGAACTATCTATCTTTCAATCCATACAATGAGTGGATCCTTGCAACAGCTTCTTCAGACACTACTGTTGGGCTGTTTGATATGCGCAAGCTGAATTCTCCTCTCCATGTCCTGACCACTCACATGTATGTATAATATCCTGACATATTCTTCGCTTTTAATTCTTTTGTTGGGCAAGGCCCTGATTGTGATCACATGCCTAGATGGTTTCATTTGATATGTGATCGGTTAGTGTTTGCGGCGTTATATTCTCCTGTTATACGTGATATATTCGCAACAAACATGCAAGACATTTTTTCATTTTATTTTTTGTTTGTTTGTTTGCTTGCAGGGAAGAGGTATTCCAAGTTGAATGGGATCCCAACCATGAAACTATATTAGCTTCCTCTGCTGATGACAGAAGGCTGATGGTTTGGGACCTTAACAGGTGAGACATCACCAGACCATCTGAAACTGTTCTTGTGGATACAAAATCTTATTTAGTAGTAACTCGTAAAACTGATCTGTATGCGTTTTACTGCTAATCCTGTTAATTGATCATCCAATTTTTATGGTGCTTCAGGATTGGAGATGAGCAACAAGAAGGCGAAGCCGAGGATGGCCCTCCCGAACTTCTCTTTTCGCATGGTGGGCACAAGGCTAAGATATCAGATTTCTCCTGGAGCAAAAATATGCCATGGGTTCTATCAACTGTGGCTGATGACAACACTCTTCAAGTTTGGCAAATGGATGATAGTATCGTTAATGAAGATTAGGCGCACTTCATGATGATCAACAGTGCAAATAACTGGTGTTGCTTTTCACGTTAACATAACTTCAACAAAAATATCTTAGCTTCAAGCGTGTGTTATCCTTGATGAATTGGCATTTGAGCTGAATTTTTCACAAATGTAATGTCTTCACCCCCATTCGGATGTATCTGACAGAGATGGATGATTGATTTTGTTTTCTCCTTTTGGGAACTTCTATGCTAGTTCTGTGCTGGTTACCCGATGATACTACGTACCTCTCTGGGTCATCAGATATTCTTCGATTGCATTATTGTTTCTGTTGACGACACAGTGACCGATCAACAGGAATAAATAGCATTTGTCAACTAGAACCAAATGTCTTGAGAAACTCGGCTCCTTCATTTCAATGGCATGACGTAATCAGCTTTAAACACACCATACACTGTTCGGAGGTGGAGCAAGAGATGCTTTCAAGTTTTAATGATGGAAAACAAGCAAGCATGAAAAGAAAGTGCGACGTATCTAGATCTCTATCACTCAAAACCTTATTTGCTTTACATGCGGGAAACGTTATTCGTCACACGAGCTTGTTCATAGAAAGGATTCATTGGGTTGATCACGCAAAATATCAACCAGTGCACTCGCCCGCAGACGAAGAGGAGTGCCAAAATTTCATGACAAACCCGACAAACAGCAGTGCAGAAGAGAAGAGTGGCCAAGATAATGCTACTGATTATCTCCTGTATCTGACTTAACTTTTGTTTAATTCAACCAGCTGCTCTTGCATGATTAACCCCCTGAATAAACCAAAGAACTTCAATCAGTGCCTCAAAATGCAGTACTCATATAGACTTTCAGCAAGCGGTTCATACACCCATAGCAACACATGTCAAAAGGATAAGCATCATAAATATCAGATTCTCGTACAATAAAATCTTTTCGATGCGTTGAATTGTGAGCCGTAGAATGTGACGCTGTGTGAGAGAACATGCATAAGAATTTAGTTTAGCTCCCGTGGTTTAGCACATTAGCTTCCACACCTACAGGTCCCTAGTCAATGGCATGGGCTTGTTATCCCACACCTACAGGTTCTATTCATAGGATTTCACACCCTTGCTTCGTTCAGTCTTTCTCGTTGTGATGTTTTTGAACTTTACAGGCAAAAATATCAAACTTGATTTCATCGAATATACAATGAATAAACACACGTTTTGGGGCTATACCTTGCAGTTCATCTT
The DNA here is from genome assembly GCA_035668315.1 of Drosera spatulata. Lineage (NCBI taxonomy): Eukaryota > Viridiplantae > Streptophyta > Magnoliopsida > Caryophyllales > Droseraceae > Drosera > Drosera spatulata. Next base: position 57,759 of record JAOVYX010003774.1, read on the forward strand.
TGTGTTTGTTTTTCGCCTTGGGGTGCTCAACCATGAATTTCAACTTAAAGTATCCATTTTGAAGAGCATCAAGGATATCAAGTACACGAGCTTAAATTTGAGGAGCATCAAAGTACAATCGTCCATTTACCCCACATAATCTAGGGGACTAGTAGTCTTTGTTCATTCCCTGTTAATCTTCGAGTGATCTCACAGTGTACAAGTCTTTGATATTTACACGTTAGCGCATGGTTATTCCCGTGCCAGATATGCCGCACTAAGTTGATGCTTTCCATTTTGTAACTATTGCTTCACTGCTTTGTATTATTGTACATCGTATTAGAGAAACTAGCTGACACCTATAAAGACGAGAAACAGCAGCCATTCATAGAAGAAAATTCCAGTTAACAAGATCTGATTCTAGAAACAGCAGCCATTCATAGAAGAAAATTCCAGTTAACAAGATCTGATTCTAGAAAAAGCAGCCATTCATAGAAGAAAATTCCAGTTAACAAGATCTGATTCTTTATATTCAGAGGAGCTAAAAGCCATCACAAAATTTGCATTTCAGTATTTCACAAAGGAAAATCAACTCCAAGCAAGAAATGCTTCAGCAGAACACAGTTCAAAGAGTATTGATCATATAGCCTCGGATTCCACCATAAGCATGTTAAACCACTAAACTAGTGAAGTAGATAAAATTTGCAAAGTTGGAGGCAACAAATTGCAGACATGGTTTAGCATAGAAACAGAAAAGAATTAGCAGAAATTTGAATACCAGCAACTTATTAATTGCAAAAGCAGAAGAGAACTAATGATATGCAGGGGAAGGGAATAGGAGGGTACCTCATTCCTGTCATTTACCGCGGATGGAAAAATCCCCATGCCACAAGCGGGAACCTCACCCAGCCCAGAGCTCAAATTAGCGAAGCAATTTAGATTCCTGAAGTCACGACGACTAATACCATGATCGTCAAACGCCAAACCCCCTCCATTGATTCCTTCTGTTCTTAATCGAGGACAGTAAATCTGATCATTACATGGGACAACACGTGGGACATTGAAAGGGTTCACGGCAAATGCTCCAGGTAAGCTAGGATTAACACCATTCTGAATAGGTTTCTGATACGGGAAAGAGCCAATCGCCCCTTCGATCCTCCCTCTTATGTCCAAAAGGAGAAACTTGAGCCTCGCCACTTCATGCTCCAAATCAGCTTGCCGCTGCAACCTCTTCAACAACTCCTGATTCAAAGCTCTCAATCTCACAACCTCATCTTCCAACGAGGCTGTATGAGCCTTCTTCTTTTCCCTATACTTCCTGACCGCCTCCCGGTTCCCCAACGGTCGCTTCTTGCCTTCCTTTTCAACAGACTCAGCAAAATCATCATTGGCGGCACCATTTTCATTGCTTGAGGCAGAAACGATTTTCGTGTGTACATGGAAGCAGGTGTGTGTATGAGAAGAATCAGGGCCGGGTGGATTACAAGTGTGGGTGTGAGTGCAAGCAAGAGCATCATCCCTGAGTAGCTCAGCATAGAAACTGTCCATTGAATCACTGCATTGAATCTCCCTCGAATTCGAACCCGAAATGACTTCTTGGTTCGAAGAATCAAGCTCTCCTTCGGCCATGATCACGAAGCAAACTGGTCCCAATCCAGCGTATAATCAACAAAGCTGCCACCTTTCCCTTGACCCAGATCACGAGTTCAAAATCTCAGTCAATTACCAAACTTCTTCAAACAATTAGCAAATCGCGCCGAAACCCTAGAATTCAAACAAGACGAACGAAAAAAAAAATCAGGTTCATGCACAATCCAAGCACTCATTTTCACTACATGCAGTGAAAATTAGATCAAAAGGGTACCTCAAAATCCCTCAAAGGCTCAAAGCAATTCAAATTCGACAATCGAAGCATCATATAAGAACCCTAAAAATAACATACCAGGAACCACAGAACCGATGATGACCCGGAAACAGAACTTCGGCAAACGAAGAGGGAAAAATGGGAATGGGTTCGATCAATGATCTGTTGATCAGATGATGGAGAAAGAGGGTGATCGAGAGCAAAGAGAGGGAAAACAGAGGGGAGATGAAGAAGAAACCGTACAAGCGAAAATGAAGATGAAATTGCAGTGGAAGAGCACATCGGGGGAAGTAATCAGCGATGGAAGTCAGAGGAATAGAGTGGGAACACTCGAACAAAAGATTCGTGCACCGAGACACTTTGCTTCATCGCACAAGGCTTTTCTTCGTCTTTTTTATTTTCCATTTTCATCTTGACCTTAATTGTGGGTGGTGTTGCAAATCCATTTTAAATTGTTAACTGACGATGAACTTCTAAATCTTGATAAATTAATCGATTGATAATCATGGCGCGGACATTCCCCATGCGTTTATCTATACATTTCCCATACAACAACAAAGGTTACTAATCTAACAAAGGTAGACAAGGGCTAGTCAAAGCTTGATGACCGGCTCCATCTTCCTTTCAAGTATTCTTCCAGAGAAGGGAGACCGTTATGATCCAAACTACTACAAGACGTGAAATCATCATCTACATCGAGAAACGCCATGCTCAGGTGTGATTTGGTGTTTGTGCTCGTGTAGACCTCATCGTCATTGCCATCGAGGTTTTCTTTCTCTTCCTGCTGATGCACACTAGACTTCATCCAATCCTCTATGGTTTCCTTGCCTTCTAAGAACTTGAGTATCTGGAGTATGATAACCGCTCAATTAAACAATGAAAACTGTTCAAAAGGGCGTGTATGATAAGAATATGGAAGGAAACAATACCTGCTTCATTTGTGGACGGAGACGGGCAGCCGTTGTCAAGCAGAGAGTTGCAGCGAGGATTAATCTCTGTAATTGGCCCTCTTCAGGGTTCCCGTCCAGGTCCGGATCTAGTATCTCTCTGAGCTTTCCGGTCTCTAGTATCGGCTTAGCCTGGACATGAAGCAGCCACCATGAATCAATGACAAATTGAAAAGACAAGTAGGCCTTGATTAACTGATGAAGCGATTACTTACCCACATCACCAAGCTTTGCTGGTCATTGGAAGAATCGGCACCAATGGGTTTTCTCCCTGATAACAGTTCAAGAAGAACCACTCCAAACGAGTAGACATCGATCTTCTCACTGACCTTGCCATACATGAAATATTCAGGGGCAAGGTAGCCAAACGTTCCCACAACATCATCATATGTTTCGGAAGAGGTTGAACCCCATATTGCAAGTCCAAAATCAGATAACTGTGACACAGACAAGATAATGGACTATATCAGACAACTGAACCTCATATTCCTAGTTCCTACATTGGGAAATATGAACCATGATCAACCATAGCATAGGCCAGGTACGTACCTTTGGTTCTAATTCATCAGAGAGGAGGATGTTCGATGACTTGACATCTCGGTGAATGACAGGTCTAGAACATCCAGTGTGTAAATAGTCAAGTGCCTCGGCAATGCCAATCGCTATCTTAAACCTTGTTTCCCAGGTTAAGACAGATTTGCCTTTGATGTTACCTGTGATATGAATATAGTCAAAATTAAGGACACACTCAACTATATTACTGGTCCAGAAGAATGAAACATCATGAACAGATTAACCATACTGTGTAAAGTCTCTTCTAGACTTCCTCTGGACATAAATTCGTAAACGGAGATCAGCTTCTGATTCTCTATGCAAGCACCGAGCAAAGGGGTTATGTTCTTGTGTTTTATCGATGACATGATATTGACTTCTAAAGTGAAATCCTTCCAGGATCCTTTTGAGGACTTCACGACTTTCACAGCCACTGATTTCCCATCTGGAAAGACTCCCTTGTAAACTCGGCTATAGGCTCCTTTTCCAATCAAGTTCCCTAAACAAAATTCTGGGATATTGAGCAGCCAAAGTCACCATACTAATTGAAACAAGATCTCCAAGGCCAAGAATGGTACTGACCTGTAGAAAATTGAGAAGTTGAATTTCTCAATACTTCATAACTGAACCAAGTGAACTCCGACGAGTCTGTTCCGAAAGGCAGCGGGCCGAGCTCTTTCGAGAGCTCATTCCAGATCGAAATGCTACTGCTCCAACTATGTGGACTATCACTAAATTCTCTTCCAAGAGGACTTCCTGATTTACTAGAGGAATAATCACTACCACTTCGAGGGCTATCTGGGACAGAACGATCCGGCAGATTCAAAACCCATTGAACCACAGACATCTTTCTAGCATGTAATATGCTTTGAGTGGATGGGCAAGGCTGTCTAAGCAATGGCCAACCCGGTTTCTGCTCCATCAAGCTGTCAGCAAAGTGACTCGCCTCTCTTGAATGGGCTCGGCGTCTTCTGACAATAGGGCTAGAACCATCCTCTATTAATCTGGCACTTCCAGAAGCATCTCTAGACCCATCTTCAGAGCTCCGACCGAAATGAGAACTATTATAGTTATCAATCTCTGAAACCACAGAATCACCAAACTCGGAACGATTCTCACTGAAAACAGGCGTTTGTGCCGCTTCACGCATATGAAAGCTCGGTCTTGGATCACCAACTACACAAAAATGTAGATCTAATGCAAATAAGACACTGCAATCCAATCATATGGCATAACAATACCAAGGTTTAAGGCGAAACTATACCTGATAAGTTGCTGCTAGAGCTCCTTCTGAAGAGAATTTTCCCATTATGAACAGTCAAGATCTCAGTGGAATTAGGCAGATGTTTGGCACAATACTTGGCAACAGATAACCAACTCCTGCACAAATCTTTCTCCAACGTTAGACAGAACAGACCAACCAGTAATATCACACTCGGATATTTTGACCAGAAATCCTCCTCACCCCATCGCAGCATGCTTTCCAACCCCTAAGACCAGGACCATGGCGCCCCGTCTCTTCGCGTCTCTTACCAAGGTCTTTCGAATCGAGCTCCCTACCAATATCTGCCCTTTCAGATCTACCTGCAAACCACAGATCATTCGAGCACCGAACTATCAATTCTTTTTCCTCCAACTCACCGATAATCCGCAAATCAAAACAACACAACCAAGTACCTTGTTCATATCACATAGTCCTCTATATGTATCCAAGTAACCATCCAACAAAGGCTTCACCTTTAAAGCATCAACTGCAATGAAAAACATCATATCTTTGAAGCAAAATATAAAAACATTAAAATTTTCATTCTCAAATTACCTGGGGTTTTACAAACATGAAGAGCAACAACATGGTCTCCTGGTTGAGCAACCTTGACAAGTGCCCAATTCAGAAGTTCTCTGCTTTGGCTATCCAATCTAATCCCCACCAACACTTCCCTTTTCCGAGTACTCGCATCAATCTTCGTCTCGACCGTCATTTTCGTCGAAGACTAAGTATTTCTCGATCACTCAAACAACACCCTAACCCGAAACTTGCCAATTTTTCTTCTTCTTCAGAAGCTTCTAAGTCAGTCGCAAACTTATAACCCACAATTCTACTATGTGAAGAATCTAAACTGGTCCATGTACAAAATGATCATCCTCCTCAAAAGGGCAGCACTAATTAAACAGAAAGCAAATCCCTTTATCAACAAAATGATTACTGAATAAAGAATTGAATATACTTCTACCAACCCAGAAGGCAAATCAAAATCAAATTGCCTAATCACACCCAATACAATCCCTGAAATCATTGCTTAAGCACCACCATCATCATCAGCATCAGTCTTCATTTAATAAACCCAAATGGCCAATCAAGCCAAACCCAAATCAGACAACAACAACACCACGTACAAGAAAAACAGATCAAAATAAAAAAATTCGAAATATAAAAATAAAAAATTCAAGATTGTGCCCGCCAAGGGAATCAAAACAAAACCCCAACAACCCCTTTTCAACTAATTTGTAGACAAGGAAAGCAATTTAATACGATAATGATGACCAGGGATTATGAGAGCGGGATTAATAGGGTGGTGGCATTAAAGGTCCTAAATAAAAAATTCAATGAGGGTGAAAATGAAAGGTGTCGGCGGAGGGTGAAGAAGAAGAAGGAGATGAATATGGAGGTGATGTGGGCAAAGTGATTGGATTGAATTTAATTGAATAATATAAGTGGAGTATATATTTTTGGTGATGTGTATGGAGAGGTGCGGGGAACCCATGAATACGTGAAATGGGGTTTTGCTTTCAAAGCGGGGATGATTGGGAAGTGGTGGTGTTGCACCGGCTTAAACGGGTTGACGCACATGAATTACTTGAGGTGTGATATGCGTGCCGGATAAATCATGGAAGAGTCCAATGTATGACGAAGGGCATTAGTTCTTATCACCTAATTGGTCTTATCTATTATGCAGTAATTTTTTATTATAAATTTTGTTATTCCGATTAATCAGATTAATTTTTTGAAATAATAAGAATAATAAAAAGATATCCATTGTCCCGGACACCCTCGTCATCAAAAAAAAAAAAGATATCCATTGGAATGAAGATTGATAATAAAAGATCAAATCTAGAATTTTAAGTCTCATTATATGCTGTATAAGATTGACAAGATGAAGTCGAGTGCAAACATCTATTGTTTGAGAAGTCTTCTTCTTGATCATTGAAACATATTGGATCATTGAAAAATCATAAACATGAAACAAAGGTCAATAAACAAGACAAGTGATTTTGCAGTGCAGAGTGATAAATGTCATTACATATTTACATTGATAATTGTGTACTGGTTTATTAACTGATTGCAACGGAATTTAAGGGGAGGAATATAAGGGTGTTGCGTGGGGAAGCTGAACCCAAGTACTCACGTACGTGGAGACGCTGAAGGCACGGAAAATTGTTCGTGCAATTCTTTACACTCGAACATGACACATGCATGAATATTGGCCGGTGCAAGAACACTAACCTTCAACCTTTCTTGTTTCTTTTTCAAAGTTTGGTAACTTTCAAATGAACAGTACTTAAAAAAACAAGGTTAGTGATATGCCACCAGAAAAAGGGCGTGTGAGTTTCGACAATCAACATGCAAGAAGCATGATAGGTTTCGAGGAAGAAAATTCTGTCAAAATGGGTCAAAATCATAATGTCTCTTCAATGATGCGAATTTGATCAAGAAATGAAAAATCTGGTCGTACAATATATAGAATCTAAGTAAAAACCATATATGCTTGATGGTGATTCGAATGGACCTTGCGAAGAATTAGACTTATCTTGTTGGTACATAGCCTAATCTTGTCGAGGAGGACCAACGACTTCTTGCCTTTTGCATCTGGAATTTTCAGCACCTGCTCGCGTTGCAATTTGGATTAGTATTACTGAAGATCAACGCGATACATACAAACAAAAAGGCAATTCTATTCGAATACATATCCGTGAAAAATGATTAACTCATTAATAAACAATCCTTTAACTTAAACATATGATCAGTTGACCATGAGTCTCGTGGACTACTCGATGTGGATAAACATCTCTCAATAGTTGCAGCATACCGACACATAACAATTTCTATGTTCTATTATTATAGAGATTAGATTGTTTATATCTAGTTTTTCCCATATTGCCCCGCCCGCTTGAGTCTTCCGGCGATGGTAAGAAATTCCAGCCGGCTGCAAATTGCCCACATAGTGCCCCCTGCAAAATTTATTGACCACCGATGAAAGTAGTTGCAAAGCACCTAAATTAACCTAACCAATTAGGCAGACCTCTGACCACCGAAAAAGCCTAGTCAAGTATGTAGGCAACTGGTCGCCATGTTACCATAGTTATGTCCCAAACACGGAGCTAACAAGGAATATTTTGTTGAAATTTAGCTTCAAAGTAATAAATGTAAGAGCTTAATCTTCGGTATTAGTCGTAATGTATCATGTTTAGTTTACAATGATCACGTCAGGATCAATCCGAAGTTGAGATCGTTTCAACTCCATGTCCAGTGATCATAAGATCCTCCCGAAGTTGTAGAATTAATCAACATATCATTTGGTGTTTAATCTTGAAGGTTATGGGAACAGATCAAGATGTCTGGGTCTAGAATTCTACGAGAACAGATTAAGGGATCGAGTGTAGAACAGATTAACCGCAGTTTCTTTTACATCAGTTATATTTTTACCGTCTCCTGCTGTGCTGATTTCTTCACATGAGACCCATCATTTATGGGTAAAGAGTTACGTTCATAAGAGAAATAAAGAGTTTCCTAAGCGTTCAATATGCATGCATCGCTCTCAAATGAGCCACCCACCTCTCTATGAGTCCCTTTGATGTGTACTGACCACTGGTCACCGCAATAATGTTTGCCACTTTAGTCTTGAAATATTAATTACTTCCTTACTTCCTGGCATATTTATTGAAAGGTTTTGATTCAATATAAAAATTTATAAGAACGTTCAATTTATGTGAATTTTAATAAAAAAATATTTTCTTGATGATAATTGGATTTATTATAACACTTGTGAGAGAACATATTGAATTTATTTTAACAAATAAGATTGATTTGGTTTTGTTTTTTTATGTAAAAAGGTTATCAAAAGAGAAAAAATTACAATTATATTGAAACTGATCAAATAAAAAAATATTACGATTAATATAAAACGAAAAAAATGTATAATTCAGCGAAACAAAGTTGATAAAAATAGTTAGTAGTAGTAGTATAAAAAAGGCCTAAGGTATTGATGTAACAGTAGGCATTGAAGTTGATAATGGTGTGGCTACCTATCAATGCTAGCTACTGTGTATAGCCACCCCTTTGCCGCTACAGATCTTGAATGAAAAAGATGTAACTTGGAACCGAACCAGGACCATCTCGTAAAAGTTTAGAGGATTGTGACGCCGATGTGCTATCATGATGACACGGTATGGAACGAGCTTTCTATCCGATTTATTGGTTTAATCATAGTTAAGATGAACAAAAATGATAGCAGAACAGACGTGGGTATTGGAATCGATTAGTTGAAACTATCCTCGTCACAAATTGTCACAACACAACGTGTGTGAAAGACGAGGAGGACCATTGACGTGCACGACTAGAGTGGAGTCCTGGACCAACATTGAGATACAAATTCATGTCAATGCTGATTCTTTTGGGGATATATCTGTCGTAATCGTCCCATTAGTAATTAAGATACACAGATTGCTCCGCACGAGATCCGTAGATCTATCTGCCGATTTCTGGTATCCATTGTTTTCGGTTTTAATCATGTCTGCCGTTTCATCACCGAAATTTGTTCAAAGAACCATTTTCAAGTGACTTATGGTAGCATCCCTCTAAGATTCGATTGAAATCACTCCAAGTCAATTGCTGTTAGTGGGTCCCTTTTGATTGGGCCACACAACTTTTAAATGCAAAAAAAGAAAAAAAGAAAAAAGCACTAACCCCGGAGAAGAATTCGAGAAAAAATAAGAAAAGTCCCCACACACATAATTGGTTTTGTATTTTTTCAATGCCTCGTCGTATCTTTTATCAAGTTTTGGAGCAGAATGTCAAAACTCTCTCTCGCAACATTTATAAATAAAAAGCAAGGGACAAAATTATTATATCACACAGTAAACACAAAAACAGTATCAGAAGAGTTAAAAAAATATCCACTTTGAGATATTGATGAATATCTTTTATGGGTATATTGTTATTCCGTTAAAGAAGAAAAATTAGTGAGAGTTATCCTGGTGATTGTAGTACCCTAGCATAAGTCCGGGACAATATTTATAATCCTTCTTTAGTGGATATTTTGATACCGCAACGGTCCCGTGATTTTTATCCTTTTATTTTTAAGGGGTTTTCTACGTAAAATTTTGATATCGACTCTATTTAGTTTTGGGCTATTTATTTATCCCATTTTAATTGTACGAAGAGGAAAAAGTGTTAGACAATTTTCGCTGCACCTCACACCGACTTTTTCCCAACAGACTGATATCAGAGCCAGATTAATTTAACTAGAGGACGATCCAACTATTGTGCAAATTAAAATGGAAGACGGGACCAGCGTTGGTGGCATGGTCCGACTGAGCTCATCGAACTATTCGATGTGGAAGCATATAATGGAGGATATCCTTTATTGTAAGAATTTGTACGAGCCGATCGTAATCAAGACGAAGCCCGCTGATAAAGAGGAGAAAGGTTGGGCGTTACTGCAGCGCAAAGTTGTTGGTATCATCAGACAATATATCGATCAGAGTGTCTTCCAATACGTGGCCAACGACGTCGGTGCTTTTGTCCTATGGGAAAAACTCGAGGTAATATATCAGAGGAAGACTGCGATGAATAAAGCTTCCATGATGCGAAAGCTAGTGAAGTTACAGTTCAGAGACGGTCGCAGTGTAGCAGAGCACCTGAAAGATTTTTAGGGTATTGTCAATCAATTGACAGGTATGGATTTAAAGTTTGATGATGAGATGTAAGCACTAATACTATTAAGTTTCTTACCTGATAGTTGGGAGACACTGGTGGTGTCACTGAGCAACTCCGCTCCTGAAGGGAAGCTCACGATGAATATCGTGAAAGACAGTATGTTGAACGAGAAAACCAGGAAGAAGGAGCTCACTAACTCATCAGATGCTCATGTGATGGAGCATCGCGGACGGAACAAAGGAAGAACTTTCCAACAAGACGACAAGTTCAGGGGGAGATCGAAGTCCCAGAATCGGAAGGGCTTCTCTTGCTATTATTATGACAAGTCAGGCCACAAGAAAAACGAATGCAAGAAGTTCAAAGGCAACACAGCGCAAGGCAAGGTCGTCAAAGGAGAGCAAAACAGTGAGCCAAGCACTACTTCCGTTGCAACCATGGATGAACCATACCTCTTCTCAGATAATGGTTCCATCAACCTCACTTGTCCAGACTCTGATTGGGTGGTAGATTCTGGTGCCTCATTTCATCTTACTTCGCATATTAATTTCTTTTCATCTTACAAAAATAGTAACTATGATTTTGTGCGAATGGAAAATAATAAGACATCTAGAATCATGGGTATTGGAGATGTTTGGTTGCAAACCAATGCAGGTTCTAGGTTACTGTTGAGGGATGTCAAACATGTGCCTGACATTCGACTGAACCTGATTTCAGTTGGGATGGTTGATGATGAAGGTTACACTTTTCATTTCTCTGATGGGAAAATGAAACTCTCGAAGGGTTCTTTGCTGATTGCTAAGGGAAAGAAATAAAGAATGTTATATTTGATGCAAGCAAAGCTGATCAAAGGAGATACAAATGTTGTTGAGAGGTACTCCTTGATCGAGCTTTGGCATAAGAGGCTCGGTCATATCAGCAAGAAGAACTTACAGATTTTTGCACGTAAGTAACTCCTACTTGATGTGAAAGGTATTTCTGTTAAACTGTGTGTTGACTGCATAGCTGAAATACAACACAAAGTATCATTTCTTTCTTTCCCTGTACATAAAAGAAAGAATATACTCGATTTTGTGCATACACATGTCTGCTCTATGACAGAAAGATTTCTAGGTGGTGCATACTATTTTGTCACTTTCATAGATGACCATTTTAGAAAGGTTTGGGTCTGTGCCTTGAAAATTAAAGATTAGGTACTAGATATGTTCAAGGAGTTTCATGCCAGGGTGGAAAGACAAACTGGAAGAAAGCTCAAGTGTGTCAGAGCAGACAATGGTGGCGAGTGCAGAGGTCCGTTCGAGGAATACTGTAGGAAACATGGCATCAGGCTTGAGAAAACGATTCGCAAGACACCTCAGCAGAATGGAGTCGTAGAGAGAATGAACAGAAACATCTCAAAAAAGATCCGCTCTATGCTCTCTCATGCGAAACTCCCTAAATCGTTTTGGGGGGAGGCGTTGCTGACCGCCACTTACCTGATCAACCATTCTCCTTCAAATCTTTGAATGGTGACATTCCAGAAATGATGTATATTTCTTGGCTATCATAGTGAAGAATTTGATTTCATGTTATGGGATTCAATAGTCAGGAAGATCATTCAAAGTAGAGATGTTATCTTCTTCGAAGATCAGACCATTGAGGACATCGAGAAGCCAGTGAAGTCCAGAACCCTAGCAGATGTCCCAATGAACTTGGATCCACTTCCTCCTTCGACATTGGAAGGCCAAGGGGGAGATATACAAGATGATCTCGATGATGAGGAAGCTGGTGTTGATGTTGATGGCCCAGAACCATTAGAGCCGTAGGAAGAACCAGCTTCAGTACAACCACCAGCACAACAAGGTACGCGACAGTCTACGAGAGAACGCAGACATTCCACCAGGTATCCTGATACAGAGTATGTGATGCTGACTGATGGGGGAGAACCAGAGAGCTACAGGGAAGCCATGTC